>JAGDYQ010000043.1:78988-176488 GCA_021962125.1 Bulinus truncatus | reverse complement strand
TAGTATATATATATATATATATATATATATATATATATATATATATATATATATACAAGCCCACCGACAGAAATTTCGGGCCCCTGGGCAGGGCTGTCACGCCCCCCGCGTACTGATAATAATATTTTCAAAAGCTGATTGGCCAGCTCAGTCCGGCCCCTAAGACTCGCCGGGCCCCTGCGCACTACAATATATATGTATATATACAATAATATACTTCATCAGTATGCCGATTTATCTATCTCAGTCTTTTTACATAGACCGATACATATTTGTGGAAAGCAGACGTTAAAGAATTTTCGAATACCGTCTTAAACTTCGAGAGAACTCAAGAAAGTTTGCTTCGGTTATTCCTCCTCTTGCACTGAAAAATATTTATGTACATAAGAGGTGAATGGAGGCCAAGATGAATATAAAATGGTCCCATAAATATTCGCTAAGTAGGTCTTCATTTGATATGTTGACTTACCAGAGATTCATAAAAAGTAATCTGTCTTCTAACGTAGTCAAGTACGGTGCTATCAATAGATAATGTCTGCTAGGTACTTAGATAGTAAAGTATTATTAGTTTTAGTACCTAAATATCCTCGGTTGTCGTTCTTTTTTTTTCTTTATTCTTCTCACAAATAGATATTTCATTTGAATGGTCGCTTTCTAAATGAAAATCAAACACGATCGATTTGTAATTTGCCGTTGATAATGAAAAGGTAATCGAAAAAAATTGCATAAATCTCAGACTTGAACAGAAAAAAAGACGTAGAATTTAACACGGTCTTTGTCTCTTAGTAACATCTTTGTCTTGAGGCCACGACGTTGGATACAAAATATAATAATAATGGGCGGCCTTAGGCATGAGTACCAGCCCGCCCCACCCTAGGGGCCGCTACGTCATAGGAGACACCACGCCAATATATATTGAATACAAACATGAAATGCCATGTTAACATTAGAGTGTGAAGGAGAAGTCACTGATTTTTTTGTCTGCTCCGGGCCGCCATGAGCCTAGAGCCCCACTTGGTAATTGAATGTTTAATCAATATGTGGATTGAATGACGTCCGATGTGTAGGTCTCCTCGGAGAAATACGAGGATAAGGTTTATACGCTATGATGATTTCTACTACCAGGTCGGCCTAGGGCCCAGGTCGCTGAAAAAACATATAATGCCCCTAAATATGGATTGACATCAAATATGGTAAACATTGTCTTTGAAGAGCCCCTCAAAATTCAGGGCCCATGGAGCCCTCACTACGCCCCCCCGCCGTCAAATCCGCCCCTGACTATAGGAGACAACAATGTAACCACTAGAGGAACAGGTCTATAGAGAGACCACAGTGTAACCACTAGAGGAGCAGATCTATAGAGAGACCACAATGTAAACACTAGAGGAACAGGTCTATAGAGAGACCACAGTGTAACCACTAGAGGAACAGGTCTATAGAGAGACCACAGTGTAACCACTAGAGGAACAGGTCTATAGAGAGACCACAGTGTAACCACTAGAGGAACAGGTCTATAGAGAGACCACAGTGTAACCACTAGAGGAACAGGTCTATAGAGAGACCACAGTGTAACCACTAGAGGAACAGGTCTATAGAGAGACCACAGTGTAACCACTAGAGGAACAGGTCTATAGAGAGACCACAATGTAACCACTAGAGGAACAGGTCTATAGAGAGACCACAATGTAACCACTAGAGGAACAGGTCTATAGAGAGACCACAATGTAACCACTAGAGGAGCAGGTCTATAGAGAGACCACAGTGTAACCACTAGAGGAGCAGGTCTATAGAGAGACCACAATGTAACCACAATGTAACTGACGAATATATAAGCAAACAAGTTTGTGATGAAATTATTTTTTGTTAGCGACGGTTTCTGACAATTGGTTTCAATTTGACCCACACACATTAACGCTCTTGTGTTCAACCACATGAAGTATAAGTTACATTACTCTACGTATATCATTGATGATTGATGACAGCCAGCTGACAGTTGGGTAGTTTTTCATCCGGTCAACCTCGAAGCCACAATTTACCAAATGCGAAGTACACAACCCTACACAACCCTACACAACCTACCACAGAGTCAAGTGTCTCAGTAAAACAAGCCAAACATCCAGCTAGCCACAAGGAAAGACTATCTGACCCCTAGTCAGGGGCTCCGGGCTAAAATGACTTAACAGATGGGGGATGCAGTGGGGTCCAAGTATTGACATCGGTGGTGTTGACAAGGTTTTTCGCCTTTCAAAGTAAATTCCCTAGAATATCCAAATTTACCTTTCCCTAGCCCCCCCCACCCCCATCGAATGTATTTGCCTCGCAAACATTTGTTGGTGTAGGGCCTCGGAATGTAATTCATATATGTCTGCAAAATAACTTCTGTCTGTCGAAGGCCCCCCCTCCCAAATTTATTTTGTCTAGGGCCCACGAATATAATTTGATTAAGGCCCCCAAATATACTTAGCCCAGGGCCGCAAAATGTAAATTTTCTAGGCTTCCCAAATATACTTTGCCGAGAGTGCCTTTATGTCTCAATATGTAACTTAAATAATACTTTGGCAATCACACTGTTGGGCAATGATGTCTACATCCACTTAGCGACCACTGTATTCCTCATCTTAATGGTTACCATGGCTATCTTACTCCTACTGGTTAAACATAGCTAACATCAAATTTCCGGCGCCAATTAAATATAAATCGTGAAATAGTGTTTTATTCATTTCAAGAATACTGAGTTTCTGCAGTAATTCAGCTTACATTGGTTCAGCGAAATGGGAAAATAAAATGAAAAATAATTAGGCAATTTTGATTTCCCACACTGTAATACTTGCAGTTACAAATGTTCAAATGGTGTAACCATTCAAATCATGTTCTTACACTCTCAAATCTAACTTGTTAGTCCTATTGTCACTCCCAGACACCCGGGCAACCGACATCAAAATGCCAACCATTTGATATTTTGTCGCGATACTCTCTGCCCCAAATTACAAGTAGTGGTCAAAGCAGACTTACTATTCACATGAAGTGAGAGAGTGGCTGTAGTAACTAAGTGACCGTCAAGTAAGGAGATGGTGGACAATGGATTCACAAGTGGACTCTAAAACTGGGGTTTACGGTAAAACGGAGAAAACCATCAGTCCATTTAGTAATGTTTTCGACCATAGCCGGTCTGACCACTACAATGAGTGCTTCTTTATTGCCTGTAGTATAACGTCAATAAACCAGTCAACATATGCTCGTCTGTACTTAGATATACCTCTAGAATTTGAAGAAAGCTATAAACAGATGTGGAATGTATTTGTGTTTTACATTGTTTGATAGCCTTTCGTTGTATTAATTCGGTAAAGGTGCCAATGATTGGTACACATTCCACCTCCCCCTTCCCCCTTTCCCAATCTTCCATTTAGCTCTTCATGTATGATTATGGCTGATTGGTGAAAGACTCGAATAAGTCAGCGATAGAAAACTTTGCATAGTATATATACTTTCATTCTTTTAATCCATTTCGTTAGGCTACATACGCCATAAAATCGCATTATGTTTAGCTTTTTGATTTAAGCTTTATGCAATATTTCATAGAAATGTAACTGCCACCATTGTGATACCAACCCGACACTTAAGCCAGTTAGTCGGGCTCATAGTAAAGTAGTTGAGTTTAAGGAGAGGGGAGGTAGAGGGTCAACCATTAAACTATCCGTATTTGTCACCATGGCAACGCAGTTTATATGACTCCTGGCTCATGTGTGTCAGTGTGTCCTGAAAGATGTCAATGTGTGCAGGCAATGCAAGAAACTGTCTCAAGTCATTCTGTGTTCATTACATTCTCAGTGAATGTTTCATTTTAAAACAAAATGTGAAAGTCGTATATAAAATAGTCTCAATGATTTATTGTTGTGAGCAATAAACAAAATTTTTTTGTTAAAAGTTGAAATAAATAAATTAGTTTATAATATATCTTCAAGTGACTAACGCCTAAATATTGAGTTCCTGTTTATAAACAATGTTTAGTTATGAATGACAGAACTTTTGTAAACATTGGACTCCATTCAGCATGAGGATTTTTTATTTCTATTACACTTATCTCTCTGTATAGGTTGATCGATTGATTGATTCGCCCAAGCGTTTAGGGGTGTGTCGGTGTTTAAACAAAGGCGTAAAGTGCCGTTAAAATCTTAAATCCCCCCCTCCTTTTTTAAAAAAAATATTTATCAGTAAACTTTCCTTTTCCTTTGAAATACCCAAGTCGCTATAACAAATAGTTTACACTTCCAGGTACAGTTCACTTTAGTATCTTCAAAATGACCTCCTTCATGTTTTGTGAGATAAATAGGTTGACTCCTCTGGCACTCACTGAACTGAGTGACATCGTCATTTTATGTTCAATCATTCCACACTGAACTGACTGACATCGTCATTTTATGTTCAATCATTCCACACTGAACTGACTGACATCGTCATTTTATGTTCAATCATTCCACACTGAACTCAGTGACATCGTCATTTTATGTTCAATCATTCCACACGGAAGTGTCGGATATATGAACCCAGTAACATAAATAATAATTTTTATGAATACTGTTCATAACGATGAAAATGATTGCTGCTAAAAAATAAAGATAATGATTGCTGTGCATAACAATCATACAATCAGCTTCAATCAATCATTCAAACAAAAAAATACAACAACCAGGGAAGTTTAATAAAAGTGAACTGCAGAAGTAAGCCTCACCAGGAACCGCCAAATATTGTGAAGAGCTCTCTCTAGAAAAAAATTAAAAAAGAACTTCGTCTACTTAGGTCTTTGTTGCTTCCTGTTTCTTTTTTTTATTTTTAACTAAAATTGCCGAAATTAATTTTTAAAAAATCTGACAAATTAGTATTTTGGTATTTTTCTAAGATAAAATATTAAACTCGCCACAACCAGCCAACCCGCCAGTGAGTTAAATTCCATCGAACACTCTCCAAAATGTGGCGGTAAACCCGCCAATAGTGCATTATAGAGTCAGAAATTTGAGAATGACTCTTCCAATGAAGACGCCCATTATAATCAATGTTCAGATCAGAACTACGCCTTAACATTCTGACTATCGTAAAACTCGATCGATTTCACATAAAAATTTGTTTTTGAGATCAAACTCAAAGTCTTATCAACTTTCCCCGACATGGGACAAAGAACAACTATTTTTTTCGATTTAAGTTTTCGCTTTAAGTTTATAATTTATTTATGTTTTTACAATAAAACTTCCCACCCACTTAACAAACAATGACATATTCATATCAACAAATCAAGGGTAGATAAATCTAGCTGAAATTTATATCACATATCATTTATTAACTTTCCTTGCTTAAAAGTTAAAAAAAAAAAAACCTTAAGTATATAAAATTTAACGAATACGAACAACAATTCACTATTAGTGTACCAATACGCAGGGCCGTTGTTATAAAAAAGGTGAACTAGGTCACTACCTGGCCCTTTAACCTCAATACAGTAGGGCTCATGTGGAGTATTAATTTATTTGAAATGTGATATTAGCTGGGCGTTGACAGGTACTTACTATCTCTAAATGTCTCTGTCCTACACCCCCCTCCAAACCTTTAAACAAAACATGATGTAAATGTATGTAGCCAGAGGCCGATTTAAGGACGGGGCCTCGGCTTATGAAGACCTCAGTTTTAGATTTTTTTTTCCTCATTTTTTTTCTATGACCCAAACAAAACTGTGACCAAAGTAAATAGGGGAAATCAATTGAACTCCAGTCTGTAGTTGTTGTTTCACCAGCCCAAACAAGCCCCAGACTGTAGTTGTTGTTTCACCAGCCCAAACAAGCCCCAGTCTGTAGTTGTTGTTTCACCAGCCCAAACAAGCCCCAGTCTGTAGTTGTTGTTTCACCAGCCCAAACAAGCCCATCACGTGCAAACCTTATAGACAGTATGGAACTCCCAATGTGCAAGTTATGAACTTTATAGTTATTATTATAATAGGCTAAATTATTATAAATTTTTTTCAACATTAAGCACAACATTAATTGGTTAAAGTCTCGGTGCTATCAGTGACGGCCTTACAGGCTGCCTACGGGTCAATGGGTATTTATTAAAATTTAAATCCTGTATTTATAACCTTTACTACTTTTCTATTTGACTTACCGGGAATGCCCTTCTAAATTACCACTTTATGATTGCATTTCCTTTTAGAAAAAAAAACTTGCAGTAATTATACTTTGTGTTGAAGTATTTTGTTCAATTTCAGTTTAAATAATCACACTCTTCTTTTTTGTGCTTAAAAATAGATAAATATAAAAATAGAAAAAAGTCTAATCATTAAATAAGCACGGTCATCGTGTCCAGGCCGCGGACCTGGGGTGACAATAGGGTGACCAAAGAGTTCAGCGTCAATATGAGGGCTGGTTCTAGCCAGGTAACCTTCTTCATTCACGATTGTTGACCTTCACTGGTACTTTTCATGAATGTAGCCTAAATCTTTTTAACAAGCGACCATTGGTCATTACGTCTTATAATTTATCATTACATTTTAATTATCATTATTGCTTAACTTTTTTTTCTTTTCTTTAGATTAAAATTTTATTTCTGTTGTTATGACTTGTTTTATCCCTGACTATTAAATCGATTTAGCCCAAGGCCCTATACAAGAGGACATATTGTCCACTTACTGGTGGCTGGCCAGTTGTTTGGGCCCCAATTCTCAATAAGGCACCTATGCAACTACCTAGATGACCGACCTATACAACTACCTAGATGTTCGGCCTATACAACTACCTAGATATTCGACCTATACAACTACCTAGATGACCGACCTATACAACAACCTAGATGTTCGACCTATACAACTACCTAGATGTTCGACCTATACAACTACCTGGATGACCGACCTATACAACTACCTAGATGTTCGACCTATACAACTACCTAGATGTTCGACCTATACAACTACCTAGATGTTCGACCTATACAACTACCTAGATGTTCGACCTATACAACTACCTAGATGTTCGACCTATACAACTACCTAGATGACCGACCTATACAACTACCTAGATGACCAACCTATACAACTACCTAGATGACCGACCTATACAACTACCTAGATGACCGACCTATACAACTACCTAGATGACCGACCTATACAACTACCTAGATGACCGACCTATACAACTACCTAGATGACCGACCTATACAACTACCTAGATGACCGACCTATACAACTACCTAGATGATCGATCCATAAAAACGACCCCGATTAATTGATCAACATGTTTCTCAGCTGTAAAAAGTAGATTATTATAGTCTCATGATATTATCTAATTTTTCTTTCTTTCTATCCAACTGTCTGTCTATCAACTTATGAATCTTTTTTTCATCCTTCTATAAATCAATTTATTCATCTTGATAGATCTTTCAATGCTATAATTTTTAGATTTTTTTTTATTTTTTTTTCTCTCTATAAAAATTGCGTGTATAAATGAATCCATCAATTAACTTCGAAGAAGTTATTATAATGTATAGATTTAACGAATGTTATCATGTGTATAGCAATGTATTAATCAATGAATAATATGATAGTGAGTTGCTGGTGAATTAATCCATGTGTTGAATACAAACAAAATCTGTACTTGTTGAATGAAGTGGAATGGGAGGGGGTGGGCGGTGATAGTGCACAAAGGGAAAAAACAAACGAATGGCGTTGACTGCAGACTTGATGAGCAGACAATTAAATTTGTTCATTATTGTTATGAATGAACTTGACAAAAATCTGTCCAGCTTAGTGATGTGGTTGGTTGTCCTTTTTTATCAATTCAATGAAACTGACAATATGCACACTTACACATGCTCAATCATACATTTACACAGACTCACACTTTACACGTACACTCACAGATATCTACACAGTCTCACACTCAAACACGTGCACTCACAAATATCTACAGTCTCACACTCCACACGTGTACTCGCATATATATATATATATATATATATATATATATATATATATATATATATATATATATATATATATATACGGGAAAAAAATCATGTTGTAAAATGTGTTCCCGTTAAATAGAATAAAATGAAAATAAAAAAGTTAATCACCGCGTCAAGTGGTCGCCCTAATTCATTCACAACTCAACCACCGCGGTCATTGCAAACTTCCTTCCGGGTCAGATACAGACAATCTCCCACCCCCAGCTCGTTAGACGAGATATACCGACAATAATCCCGTGATACATTTGTATAGATACGTGAGTAACGATCTACAAGTTCCTGGATAGAAAACAAAAAGTCAATGTACCCATCAATCTATATTGACTATAGGCCTATACACACACATACACACACACACATACACACACACACACACACACACACACACACATATATATATATATATATATATATATATATATATATATATATATATATAGGCATATCTGTCGATATTAATGTCTATCTATTTGTAGATTTATTTCTATATGACTTTGTATATATATATATATATATATATATATATATATATATATATATATATATTTATGTGTGTGTGTGTGTTTGTGTGTGTCTACCTATATGTCGATTAATATCTAAATGTCTTAAGTTATGTCTCTTTCTCTCTCTGTTCCTATCTATCTACTTCTCATTGCGTCCAACAGTTTTACTAATGACGTCGTTTCTTTGAAAATGTTTGCAAGACAAGTTGAAAAACAAAAAAACAACGGCATAGGTGGTGAATAATGTAGGAGGTCCAACAATTGAAATATCTTACAACTACTTTCACAATGATTTGGATTGTCCACACAAGATGTGTGCACATAGGAGCACACCTAGTTCTATACACACAACGTGTGTATATAGCAGCACACCTAGCTGTACACACACAACATGTGCACATAGGAGCACCCCTAGTTGTACACACACAATGTGTGTATATAGCAGCACACCTAGTTGTACACACACAATGAGTGCACATAGCAGCACACGTAGTTGTACACACAATGTGTGCATACAGGAGCACACCTAGTTGTACACACACAATGTGTGTATATAGGAGCACATCTAGAGGTACGAGTAGAAGAAGAAGAAAAAACACCTTTGCCTTAAAACTTTTCTGCACTTGACTAATCAGTTATCAATTTAACTGTCTAGCTGTCTGACTGAATATTTATCCCTGCATGACATTTAGGGATCGGCTAGTTCCCTACACTAATGTTTAACAAAAACATTGAGAAGAATTATTGTGCGCTTGTCCAGCCGAACATAAATTTTATATGTACAGCGACCAACTACCATCATGTGTTTATATTTATTACAGTGATGTAATACTATCAGCTCTAAAATGGACATGTAGATATTTAGCTCAACACATTTCTCCGACATTTGCATATAAATATTTTGCTAACAACAACGCATTATATCCAAAGATAGTTAAAAGGTTTGGGAGGAGGGGGGGGTATATTCGCGCCTAAATGAGGTCATCGTGACCGGTTCAGCATACTTTATAATAGTGATTCATTCATACTTCTTGCATCCACTTTACTACAGACAATTGCTTTAATTGTCACATATATACATATGTATAGTTTGATTCTTTATCGTCCCAGCTCAGCGGCCATATCACAAGTCACCAAATGTTTGTTAAAGTATAATAAATAAAATTAACAGCAACCAAATCCTGCAGCCAATAGATGTGTAGATCAAAATTGTGAATGTATCTATGACTATAAGGGACATCAGTCATTTGTTGGAATAATTACATTGAGTTAATTTCACTTTCTTTAAAAGTTCGTGGTCTTCCGGGTCCAAAGTCCAAACATATTTTTCAGAATTAAAAAAACAAAACAAACTATGACGTTAAAATAGAAACAAAAGAAAAACATGGGTTTATTTTAAAATATGGGTTTATTTTAATTTAGGAAATTCCCTCCCCACTTCACCAAAAGCCTGGCCAAGTATTATCTTTTTAGTACAGTGTTTATAGCGTGCATCTACCAACACATAGGTCCACAGTGTTTATAGCGTGCATCTACCAACACATAGGTCCACAGTGTTTATAGCGTGCATCTACCAACACATAGGTCCACAGTGTTTATAGCGTGCATCTACCAAACCAACACATAGGTCCACAGTGTTTATTGCGTTCATCTACCAACAGCGATATGTTCCAACCGACTTTCAACTCTTCAGTGTAGACAGAGTATATAATGAACAGAATATACAATATTGTACATCCTCGTTTTGGGTATAAAAACTGCCATTTGACGACGTATGTTTTGTACTAATCTATACTTTTGACATGATTATCGATAAATAATAAATACTTAACTTATCGGACTATTTTCAAAATTGTCTAATTTCTTTAGTGGCAGAATTGATTCACTTAAAAAGGATGCAATATATTTTTCCTTGGGAAAGACCTAGCTACTATCTAACAACCAGGCTTGCGGAGCCGCCAAATTTTTTTTCGGCTCCGGCTCCCACAAATTTGACGGCTCCGGCTCCGGCTCCCTATTAAGATAGTATCACACGAGACAAAATTTTTTGTAATTGTTCCACGCTAACATCCCGCTGATAAAAAGTTATGCAAATTTTGCCGCGTTCACCCCCATAGTCAGGAACTTGAAAAATATGCGCATTGTCGGTTTTACTAAAAACAAACAATTTCAGTGCATCCAGAAACATATTATTTTTTATCGAGGTTTCACTAGTCGCCATTTTCATAAGTACTAAAAAGTTATATCAATGATCAAATTAGCCAATAGTAAATTGATACATTATCTAAAATATTTTAAAGACTTCAGTAATTATTTATTATTTATAAATTCGAAGTGACTATTCGGACCAGGGCAGGCCCGTAGCCAGGAATATTGCATTGGGGGGGGGGAAGAATTTTTTTTCGGCTGGACATGCCCCCCCCGGCTCCTCCCCATAATTCCGCCCCTGGTGGGGTAGAAGAAATGTTTGGGGGGGGGGCGAAGATGGAGGTTCGAAGCGCTGAAAGCTTGCGAACGGAGAGGAGGGGTTTTGGGAGGGGACCTCAGTGAGTCCCCTCCCCAAGAAATTTTTTGCAGTTCCATATCTGAAATGGCGCATTTTAGTACCGATTGTTCAGATATTAATTAGAAATATATAATTTTAACTACGTTTCAATAATGCATGGCATGTTGCAGTTTGTTAAAAATAATTTAAATAGTAAAGAGTTTTAATGATAAAAATTTATTGAGGCTGAGCAATTTCTGATTCCTGTTATAAATATATTGACCATTTGTTCTGCTACACAATTGTTACATAATAGATACCTGATTTATATCATTATACTGTTGGTTAAACGTACAACCCGGGAAGAACGATAAAGATGCACGAATATAGCTTAGCTATTTGTGTGATATTTCTTATAAAATATTGAAAACAAAGAACAGATCTATCAACAACAAATTGGCCAGTCGAAATTATTCAATTTAAAATAAAATTAATTCTGCTAAAAATTAAATTTGCAAATTAAATAACATCACTCAGAAATCAGGAGTTTGTACTTTATTATTTTATTATACATATGTATAAAAGTGAAGTCAGAAGTCAATATTATTTTATTAACTTATTTAAGTTGCTAGTTGTCCTCAGAAGATATCAATATATAAAACTATTACAAGGTTGCGAACAGGCCCATCGACAGAAATTTCGGGTCCCTGGGCAGGGGTGACACGGGCCCCCGTGCTGATATTAATATTTTAAAAAGTTGATTGGCCAGCTCAGTCCGGGCCCCTAAAACAAAATTGAACAAAATGATTGATGTTTTATAGCTGTTATTATTAAAATTTTGTCAAAAAGCTCAAATCATGCACGGGGGGGGGCTCAGGTCATGAACGGGTGGTTGGGGGTCAGCCCCCTAGCCCCCTCTGGCTACGGGCCTGGACCAGAGTACCAATAAACTCCGATTTTATTCGGACCCCGTACCAATAAAGTCTGATTGTTATTCGGACGCATGGCAAATATGCAGGTAGCTTAGCTATACATAAACTTTATTATTGTTTTTTGTTTATTTTTTTATAATTGTTTGAATTGTATGATTTAATCGTTACTCAGTGTCTAGGGTTTCACTAAGAGGACTCTGTATTATTATTTTTTCGGGTTCCGTCTAATAAAGTTTAAATATAGCTAAGCTTAGTGCATATTTGCCATGGGTCCGAATAACAATCGAATTTTATTGGGAGCCGGGTCCGAATAGCCACAGCCTTATAAATTTATCTGCTCTATTTCAGATATTCTGTTTATAATAAAATTGTTAAATAAAGAAAGCTACCATTTTGTTTTTAGTCTATTACAAATTCGCGGTCAAATAATACACGAAATGACGCGTTCTATTAGTCGCAGTAGTAAAAATTTATTTTTAAATGATTGATACATTTATTCTATGAAATAAAACTGTTTTAACAAAATAACATGCCATTAAAAAAATTTCGGAGGGTAAACAAGATTTAAAACGAGCACAAAACGATTCTCCATTAAAGATTTCTTGTGTTGATGTGCGTGTTACTGTTGTGGCGTTCGTAAAACATGACAACATTTCAAATTGTAGGAGGCAAACAATCAAACAAATTTGTAATTTTAAAGCTAAAAGAAAAATTCTGCTGTAAAAAAAAAACATTTGGGAGCCGTGGAGCCGCCAGATTTTTTCGGCTCCGGCTCCGGCTCTGCACGCCTGCTAACAACCATCCGATATTTTTATTATATTCATTTCCTTCACAAAACTTTTTCAATTAGTAAGACTTTTCGACCCCGGACAGTTCGACCCCGCCAGGGAATACTAGTAAATGGTGCTCTAAACTATCAGGTAACATTTAATGGTTCTCTCATCTATCAGGTAAAAGTAAATGATGCTATCAACTATCAGGTAACAGTTAATGGTGTTACCTATCGCAACCAGGTGAGGGGAAGAATGGTCGTGCGATCTAATGTTGACCTGAGGGTTCAGGGTTAGATCTCCGGTTTGGAACAAGGGAATTTTTCTGGAGAACATGTCTCCCGTGGTGCCTACATGGTCACGATACACGTCTTATGTACTTTGTTAGCTCCACTATCTGCGCGGCCCATCGGTCTGCAAATTTAACTCCATGGACACAGGCGATCCTGTGACCCATGACCGAATAAAAGGACGTGAACTTTGCGCGTAATAGTCTTTGGGTTGGGGAGATGTGTGCGTTTTGAAAAAAAAAAACTACTAAAGACATACAAATGAGACCAGCTTAATGTTCGCCTTCGTTTTTTCATTGATGCTTATTATGCTAGCGCACATATTGAGTTATATTAAAAAATGTGGGTGGAATATAAAATAACAACAAATCAGTTCATTATTTGGGTTTGGATTAAGTTTGTGATTGGCCCTAGGCAGAGTTTGAAATATGGAGGTCATAGACTTGATTATATGTCCTTGCCCTGATTGGCCTAGTTTGCCTCTGCATAGAATAACTGAAAAACAGAAATACTCAATAACAGTATTTCGTCCCAGTTTATGACACACTATTTTTTGGGTGGCCATTTATTTCAAGTAAGCCAGTACTGATGCTAACAATCTACATAAATATTTCAGTCTCAAGTTTATCTGCTGAAAATCGAAAGTAAGAATACTGTTTCCTGTTAGAATATTAATAACTTATTGCCTGCGTCTTGATTTGATAAATGTTTTAAAAATAACAAGTTTTAAATAGCTTTTTTTTATTTCATTCAAATATTTTTATCTTTTTATTTTTTATTTTTGTATTATTGCTTTTTCAAAGTGTAATGCTCAAACTAGGGGAAGCTATTCAACCAATGGGTGATATGGGTTTGCATGGTACAACTAGTTGTACATAGTAAATGATGCATCGAAAGGCGATATGTCTGTGGCTCGAAGGGAGGAAGGTCGAATTGCGTCATCGAATCTCATCGAACCCAAGTTGACAATGTCGGCTTCATCGCGTTTAATGTTTCCGGTATAAACAATATGAGGATCGCTGATACTCCCACAATTATACATACAAATGGGACCAGCTTAATTTCGCATTAGTTATTTCATTAATGATCAACCTAGTGTGCATCACTGATTGTATACATTAAAAATAACAGCAACAACTCATTCACGCGTGGGCGGAATATAAATAACAACAAATCAGATCATTATGTAAATGTATTATTGCACATTCGACATGACTTCAGACATATCTTCAGACCTGACTGCGCAATAAAAGAACTCGGCCAAACAAAGATTATGTCTTATAGACCACGCTGTGTCCTCGTTCTAGTGTCTGAATGCTGGATGGCTTGTATCATATCTTCAAATGATCGAACTGTCTTAATGTTCAGTGAAGCGTGGAAGACGCAACAGAAATAAATATATTGGATCAAAGTTGCGAATCGTCTTTTTATATTAATAAAAAAAACCTGAGTCTTGCTTATTTATTTTTCAGTTTATACTCTCTGACACTCACTGATCATGAGACGTCGTCTGTGTTTAGTTGTTGAACACTAAAGGCGGGGAGTCCAAGGGATAAGTTCAAAGCGTGACGTCAAATATTGAAAAAAATGTGTCATTTGATTGGTTTATTATTAAATTTCAAGCAAGTAATGCTCGGATCACGTGATAGCGGCCTGAATCATTCTTGGACCTTGATTCTATCAATATTTATTAATGTATTTGTTTAATATCGGCATTATGTTGTTTGATCATACAGAATTCTGTTGTAAGTCATTTAGTACAAAGATTTTTGTCGTATGATGCTGTGAAACTATATATTATATATATATATATATATATATATATATATATATATATATTGTATGATTTAATCGTTACTCGTTGTGACGTGGGTTGGTGTTAGAATGGTTGTTACATGGATTGTAATAATGTAATAATGTTTATCTGATCAGATATCTCTACAGTTCATTACACAGACATTGAAAATCTTCTAATATCGCTTCATTGATACAATATTCAATATATATATCCATGTTTTAGTTTTGCGTTTTATACTTGGTTATGTAATCTTTTAAAATTTGCACTTAAGCTATACGACACTTAGCCATTATACATTTTGCCAAATTACAATAATAAGTTCCATTTGTGTTTATTTCTAAAGAAGAGATCACTCTTTGAATTTGTGTGTATGTTTAAGTAATAATATGTGCGCGTTTAAGTAATAACATGTGTATATTTAAGTAATAATGTGTGTGTTTAAGTAATAATATGTGTGTGTGTGTTTAAGTAATAATATGTGTGTGTTTAAGTAATAATATGGGTGTGTTTAAGTAAAAATACGTGTGTGTTTAAGTAATAATGTATGTGTGTGCGAATTAAGTAATAATATGTGTGTGTTTAGGTAAAATTATGTGTGTGTTTAGGTAAAAATTATGTGTGTGTTTTAAGTAATATTATGTGTGTGTTTAAGTAATATTATAACATAACTTTTAGTAGATCTACAATACTAAAAGGAAGTAGATTGTTCCACAAAATACCACTACTGTCATTGGGCTATACCAGTTACAAAATTAATCGAACTGTGACCGTAGCATGAAGGGCAATAACCCTGATTCACATGGCTGGACGGTAGAGCCAGAAACTAGACTTTGTTATGTAAGTCTTGCTGTGTTGTGATATGTAATGGGATATGATCTATACGATCTATCGTTCATGAATGACCCCACTGCTTAAGACGTCAATGGTTTTTTCACATTAGCAGTAAATGTGACGAATGGGTAGGTGACAGAATGGTTGTTACATGGGTTGGTGTCAGAATGGTTGTTGCATGGGATGGTGCCAGAACAGTTGTGGCATGGGATGGTGTCAGAATGGTTGTTATGGGATGGTGTCAGAATGGTTGATACATGGGATGGTGTCAGAATGGTTGTTATGGGATGGTGTCAGAATGGTTGATACATGGGATGGTGTCAGAATGGTTGTTATGGGATGGTGTCAGAATGGTGCTACATGGGTTGGTGTTAGAATGGTTGTGACGTGGGTTGGTGTTAGAATGGTTGTGACGTGGGTTGGTGTTAGAATGGTTGTGACGTGGGATGGTGTCAGAATGGTGCTACATGGGTTGGTGTTAGAATGGTTGTTACATGGGATGGTGTCAGAATGGTGCTATATGGGTTGGTGTTAGAATGGTTGTGACATGGGTTGGTGTCAGAATGGTGCTACATGGGTTGGTGTTAGAATGGTTGTGACGTGATTTGGTGTCAGAATGGTTGTGACGTGGGTTGGTGTCAGAATGGTTGTGACGTGGGTTGGTGTTAGAATGGTTGTGACGTGGGTTGGTGTCAGAACAGTTGTGGCATGGGATGGTGTCAGAATGGTTGCTACATTGGTTGGTGTTAGAATGGTTGTGACGTGGGTTGGTGTCAGAATGGTTGTGACGTGGGTTGGTGTTAGAATGGTTGTTACATGGATTGTAATAATGTTTATCTGATCAGATATCTCTACAGTTCATTACACAGACATTGAAAATCTTCTAATATCGCTTCATTGATACAATATTCAAACTATCACATTCCAGTCAATGAACTCTTTACTTTACATTTATGTTTGTACGCCGAGTCAATATATCATGATTTTACTGTCGCCTTAATAGTTTGCTATCGTGAGTTAATAACTCTGATTTGCTACATGTAGTTGATTCTCTCCTATACATCTTTACATTGATATAAAGAAAATTATTGTTCTATTTACAGACTCTGCAGAACAATGATAAATATAATGAAGGATTTTGTATCACCAGGTCATTAAAAAGTATTTATTTGCTTTAGAGAAAATTTATGTTTTATTTCGATTTTTTTTAACCAGATTAAAAAAAAAACAAAAACAAAGCAACTAAATAATCCTCACGGTTGTATGTTATCATTATTTATGCCTGGTATGAAAGGTGTTGACATGACCTACTAGGCCTAACTAGGGTATCAATGAAGCATCATTCTCTGACCGCTGGCATTTGCTGTTAATTTTAGCCGAGGTGGCTAAATATAGAACTCCTGGTCACGCCGAGGAAATAACGCTAAAGATGGGGGAGTGGAGGGCTGATATAGGTGGTCAAGGTTAATTGAATTACTGGGAACGGTCTCCCCGCCGCTACACCATTGTATTCCTCCCACAACATGGCAACCCCTCCCCTCCCCTGCACGCCTCTTCACGTACGGCGTTATAGTGCCATGTTTGTGTAATCAGGTCATCTGAAAGACTAGACGAGGTCAATACAACGGACGTCACGTGAAGAAAGGTCGTAATTAAGCCCTGGTCTGGTTTTAGCACCTTGTGCATCCCATTACAGTGCAATCTCACAATACAACATTATACCTCAGACATGTGTACCCCTTCTATCGATAATAGAAACAATAATGTAAACAGTAATGTAAATAATAATGTAAACAATAATTAATAACAACATAAAAAAACAACAAACAAAAACATGTTAAGTTAAAAAATAATTTATTACGTTTACTAATCCCCCATTTTGTAGGAGATTTATCTGAAATTAAAAGAAATATTCAAATAAATTGATACTTGTGACCTAATATGCTAGAGAGTTTTTTAAACTCAAAGTGGTGTTAGTTATAGGAGCACTAGTGCTGTTTACAATAGCTTTTGGAAAACTGTAATGTACCAGATGGAAATATTAATAGGCCAATAGCTAGATAGATAGACAGACAGACGGATAGATGTATGCATAGAAGGTAAGAAATGGAGGTAGGAATGGGATTAAAAATTTCGGACAATATTTTTCAGGACGCCATCTCTAAATATTTTTTCTCCAGCTGTCAATTTATAGATGCAGACGCAGACCATCAAATACGAAACAATGCCTCACAGCTGACTGACCACCAGAGGTCAAGACTGACCAGCCGTAACAGCGTCCCGTTAATCAAAAAGATTACATGTTGCGTCTATGGGGGTAGGAGTGGTGGGGGAGGGGGGGTCTGGTTCGGACGCAGGGCTTATCACCAACTTGACCGGGCCTGGAAAGATACGACTCTTGGTGTTTGATCGTCGGTCCTGAACAGCCCCGTCCACATCCCATGTCTGCTTGATGTCCACATGGCCGGTACACACATCACTGCCCCCTACTCTTCTGTCCCGTGGGTACAATTAAGGAAGACGTGTAGTCCCAACAATTAGATGGATATGTGTGCCGTACGGTCTAACATGAACATGGACCAAGTGTAATATTTTCAAGACGTTACGCTGGGGTGTTTCAAGAAAGTCTGTTTTTTGTTAAGACAAGAGCTGGAGGTTAAATAGTCAACTAACACATCTGTAATTCTGGCTAACTATTGAACTTACCAAATGACAAGTCACAAATGGGATGAAATGTGACAGTGGGAGCGATACGCAGACAAGTTTCATGCGTAAATACACTGATAATAATTTTATATTTCAATGTTTATGTTTAGTCCAAAGTTAAACCAAAAACGATCACTGATAATAACTTTATATTTACATTTCTATATTGGGACCACAGTTCAACCAAAAAACAATCACTGATTTATATTAACAATTTTTGTAATTTGGACCAAAGTTCAATCAAAAACAATCACTGATAAAAAGTTTATATTTACATGTATTTAGTTTGGACCACAGTTCAATCAAAAACAATCACTGATAATAAGTTTAAATTTACATGTTTGTAATTTGCACCACAGTTCAACCAAAAACAATCACTGATAATAAGTTTATATTTACATGTTTGTAATTTGGACCACAGTTCAACCAAAAACAATCACTGATAATAAGTTTATATTTACATGTTTGTAATTTGGACCACAGTTCAACCAAAAACAATCACTGATTGTAAGTCCCAGTGTTCCCAAGCCATCAACAAGCGCTGACAGCCATGTCAGCTCCAGGAGAAAATTGTTTACAGTTGCCAACGGTCTAGAGCTGTGCGACGGACCTGGCCTTATCAAACAGGGTTATAATTAATCTGATGGGGGTCCATGTTGACTGTACGGGGCCGAGATGAACGCCCCTGCATCTAACAAGTAACAGTTCTGTCTCGTGTTGCAGTGACTATCTTCTTAGTCAAACACAAACAAAACATTTGTCTCCAACCCTTTAAGAGGAGATGTTGTGGTCTAGTAATGGGAGGTTATCTCCCTTGCCTCAACGCATGTTAATGAAAGGTTTATTTGTTGATAAAACGGAGAGGCAATGTTAACGAACTAATCAAGATGGATAATCTCACCGACAAGTTCTTAGTTTGAAATTATTTACCCCGAAATAAATATATCAAAAGGCTAAAGGTAAAAATAAAACTCTAATATGACATTAACAAATTATTCTTATAATGAGTTCGGAAACGGTTTTTTGGACCGATTTACAGGTCTCACGTTTTTGGGCCTGTGCCCCTTTATCTACATTAAATAAAGTGACGACTGTGGATTTTTACAGTGACATCAAATAGATATCAAATGTCATCTCCTGTCATTGTCTTCGATGTTCAGTATCGTGATGAATCAAATTTTAAATGACTCACTGTACTCAGGTGACCTTGAGTCCTTTGACTCAACTCTTAAGAAAATCATAACGACTCACTAGCGACTCACAAGCGACATCTTCCATTCATTGTGATTTGTTCGCCTTTAATCAAACATCCAATGAATAATGCATGGACATGAATAAATGTCATGTGCCCGATCTGGACTAATCAAGTGACACACATCTTGCTTCACATAGTCCTTTGATGACGTAATAGACTGGGTGGCAAGACTTGGGGTCAATCAGTCTCCCACCCTGGGTCTGTTTATTTTAACTTAATGAAGACAACTTCGTTAAATTCTAACAAAATAAAAGGATGGGATATCTGGAGGCCGCCCTTAACTTACCAAAAAGCAGCCTGCGGATTCAAAAGTCAGATTTTAATATTTGAAACAAATTTAAAAATCATATTCATTGCAGATATTTAGACAGATAAATTAATAAAAATGTCGAATAATTTAGAAATAATTTAAAAACAACACTTAAAACCATTAACGAAAATCAACTATGTGTAAAGTCAACATAGAACAAGGGAGAACTAATGCAGTACTGTATACTGGGTCTCTGGTTCATCTACTGAATGGAGTGCAGTGTTTGAATACTTGTACTGTTGAGGTCCTGATGACAAAGTTCAACATTCAATATCTAATAGTTTACTTTATTTTATAACACATTTACAGACAAGATAGATAGATGGGTAGGTGGGTAGGTAGACTGATAGACAGACAGACCTACCTAAGTGTCTGTCTGTTTGTCAGTCTCTCTGTCATATATACATATACACTACCAATCCAACAGTTAATCAATCTATTATTAAATCTATCTATCTATCTATCTATCTATCTATCTATCTATCTATTAGTGACTAGTCGATACCAAACTGTCAAGTCAAATATTAATTTCTACATTTTGAAGTCTTATTTTGTCAATGTTTGCCAGTTTCTCGTTTCTTCCCTTTCCATTCATGTGTCCTATTTCTATGTCACAGCAAGACACTCAGTAGTTGAAGATATTACTCATCTCTATTATTGTCATGACAAATCTATCTCTTTACTTGATGGTCATGTCCAAGCTTTTAGTCCGTTCCACTAGTCAGTTGGAGATAAAAACATGAACAGAGAAGAATCAACATTCAGTTCCGTTTCCGGCCTGCTGGTTATAATTTTTTTTTTAAATTTGTATAATTACATCAATGTAAAGTAAAGAGACGGGGAGGGGATGGGGTGTAGAAAATTATGTCAAGGTCATGGTTACGACCTAAATAGCTAAAAAACAAAACGTGAGCAGCATGATGGGGTGGGGTTGGTGGGGACGGGGGGTTAACCTGTGAGTAATGTCGATGACCTAATTTCATTTGGCCAAAGTTTATAACTTCAGGTTGGAATTAGGTCAAAGACTAACAAATGGTTTTCTTTTCCGGGAGGGCGGGTAAGGTAAGGGCGGTTGTGGTCATAGTACCTGGCGTGGGGGAGGGAGTAACTGCATTAGTATGTTGTACTTATGTGGTTGGGTTTCAATGTGTATGTCTGTGGTGGTGTTTCCAGTTGTCGACGGGTGAGTAGAATGTGGCATAGAGGTTAGGAGTGCAGGCAGCAGAATGGAATGGGTTAAGGGGGGGGGGGGGATTGTGTGACTAATACAAATTATTGTTTTGTTAATGTCAATGACTGTTTGGCTTCTAATTAAGTTTTGTCAAGTTCGTCACACACACAGGAGGCGAGAGTGAGAGAGAGAGAGAGAGAGAGAGAGAGAGAGAGAGAGAGAGAGAGAGGAGAGAGAGAGAGAGAGAGAGAGAGAGAGAGAGAGAGAGACTAAAATTAAAATGAGGAAAACCGAAAAAAAATGTGTCGCATCTAATTCTCATCCACATCTATTTATAGCGTAGGTGAGTAACCATTTTTCGGAATTCACTATCAACTTTTATATTTTACTTTGTTAAGAGACCACAAAGGTGATTGGTCGGTTCGGTTTTATGGTAACCATAACCGGTGATTAGTGCAATAATCATCTACTCAACAAAACCGGTGATTAGTGCAATAATCATCTACTCAACATAACCGGTGATTAGTGCAATAATCATCTACTCAATCGGTGATTAGTGCAATAATCATCTACTCAGCATAACCGGTGATTAGTGCAATAATCATCTTCTCAACGCCCAGCCACAAAATAACACGATTTTATGATATTTTATTTCCTAATCAAAACCCCGTCAGT
Organism: Bulinus truncatus; assembly: GCA_021962125.1. Taxonomy (NCBI): domain Eukaryota; kingdom Metazoa; phylum Mollusca; class Gastropoda; family Planorbidae; genus Bulinus; species Bulinus truncatus. The sequence continues at coordinate 154,764 of JAGDYQ010000043.1, read as the reverse complement.
TCGAAGTATTATGATATAAACAATATTTATTGATATCACAAGAGTTGTTAAAGTCGTCAGGATAATGTACAGGTGTATCAGGATAATAGAAAGTAAAGGTGTATCAGGATAATAGAAAGTAAAGGTGTATCAGGATAATAGAAAGTAAAGGTGTATCAGGATAATAGAAAGTAAAGGTGTATCAGGATAATAGAAAGTAAAGGTGTATCAGGATAATAGAAAGTAAAGGTTTATCGGAACAATAGAAAGTAAAGGTTTATCGGAACAATAGAAAGTAAAGGTTTATCGGAACAATAGAAAGTAAAGGTTTATCTGAACAATAGAAAGTAAAGGTTTATCGGAACAATAGAAAGTAAAGGTTTATCGGAACAATAGAAATTAAAGGTTTATCGGAACAATAGAAAGTAAAGGTTTATCGGAACAATAGAAAGTAAAGGTTTATCGGAACAATAGAAAGTAAAGGTTTATCGGAACAATAGAAAGTAAAGGTGTATCAGGATAATAGAATGTACAGTTGTATTTGAAAGTCATGCCTACATGAGTGTAAGAGTACTAATCTGTTAAACAAACATACTTCAAACGGAAACACAATTTTGTACTTACCGTGTTAAGAAAAGAATTACGAATAAAAAACCAACCAATAACTAAAACAAACAAACAGCTGAGTGGTGTAGCTGCTTGACTGTCGACCTAAGAGTCCCGGGTTCGACCCTCGATGAGAAACAAGGGAATTTTATTTTACGTCCTCCAAGTCCACACAGTTTTGATTTGGTGCCTAACATTGGTTAGGGAAGTACAGCCACATTCTTCCACACAGTTTTGATTTGGTGCCTAATATTAGTTAGGGAAGTACAGCCACATACTTCCACACAGTTTTGATTTGTGCCTAACATTAGTTAGGGAAGTACAGCCACATACTTCCACACAGTTTTGATTTGTGCCTAACATTAGTTAGGGAAGTACAGCCACATACTTCCACACAGTTTTGATTTGGTGCCTAACATTAGTTAGGGAAGTACAGACACATACTCACTTAATAAGCCGTTTATAAGAGAGGAATTCTACTCTTCAACCACATAATCCCTACATATGCCGAGGTTATAGAAACAAATGAATTCTACTCTTCAACCACATAATCCCTTCATATGCCGAGGTTATAGAAACAAATGAATTCTACTCTTCAACCACATAATCCCTTCATATGCCGAGGTTATAGAAACAAATGAATTCTACTCTTCAACCACATAATCCCTTCATATGCCGAGGTTATAGAAACAAATGAATTCTACTCTTCAACCACATAATCCCTTCATATGCCGAGGTTATAGAAACAAATGAATTTTACTCTTCATCGCCCCGATGACCCACTAGGGCTAAGGGAATTTTTTACCTGCTACATTGAGATTGATTTGACTGTCATGTTGACAACGTAACTTGAAGGACCCTGAAAAAAAGTGCTGTAAAAATGAATTGAATAAAACAAACTCAAGACATGTATTATTGTTGTTAATATTAATGATGTACTAATAATATCTACATCTTAATTTTGTTAACTTGTGTACTGGATTTAATTTCAAAGGATGATTTGGACAGAAATCAATTCTGTCACTGGATAAAGTAAATAAAATCTAACAACGCCGTGCAGAGTGAAGCAATCAAAAACAGACGAAGCAAAAGATAAAAGCTGAATGATAAGTCCAGCTAGACTGACCAGCACTGACTAAACAATAACAATAATTGACCGAGGGTCCGAGTGTGTGGAGAATGTTTACATTTTACATTATCTTACAACATTACATATCTGTGTGTCTGACATATCTGTGTGTCTGATATATCTGTGTGTCTGACATCTCTGTGTGTCTGATATATCTGTGTGTCTGACATATCTGTGTGTCTGACATATCTGTATGTCTGACATGTCTGTGTATCTGTTATATATGTGTCTCTGACATATCTGTGTGTCTGATATATCTGTGTGTCTGACATATCTGTGTGTTTGATATATCTGTGTGTCTGATATATCTGTGTGTCTGACATCTCTGTGTGTCTGACATATCTGTATGTCTGACATATCTGTGTATCTGTTATATAAGTGTCTCTGACATATCTGTGTGTCTGATATATCTGTGTGTCTGACATATCTGTGTGTTTGATATATCTGTGTGTCTGATATATCTGTGTGTCTGACATATCTGTGTGTTTGATATATCTGTGTGTCTGATATATCTGTGTCTGGCATATCTGTGTGTCTGACATATATGTGTGTCTGATATATCTGTGTGTCTGATATATATGTATGTCTGACATATCTGTGTATCTGATATATCTGTGTCTGACATATCTGTGTGTCTGACATATATGTGTGTCTGATATATCTGTGTGTCTGATATATCTGTATGTCTGACATATCTGTGTATCTGTTATATATGTGTCTCTGACATATCTGTGTGTCTGATATATCTGTGTGTCTGATATATCTGTGTGTCTGACATATATGTGTGTCTGATATATCTGTGTGTCTGATATATCTGTGTCGGACATATCTGTGTGTCTGATATGTATGTGTCTGATATATATGTGTGTCTGATATATCTGTGTCTGACATATCTGTGTCTGACATATCTGTGTCTGACATATCTGTTGGCTGATTTTATATTTTGAGCAACGTCAAAACAGATCAGGTCAATCATTCATTTTACAAGCTACACCACAAACACACACACACGCATACACACACGCATACACACACACACACACACGCATACGAAAGAGTATTCGCTACACAAACGCAATATACAAATTAAGACAATTCATTTTGCTATTCTTTGCTGACATGCATTGGATGTTCTCTTGTACCAATCCATTATTTAACTCACCTGTTCTACTGGTCACGTTGGTCGCCAATTAGTTGTACTAGTAATGTTGTTAGCTTTTCTGTTTTTAACAGAAAGTCTATTCACCAATAGAGGGTTCTATTCAGTTTTCTACTATGTTAAAACAGGGGAGCTTATCAGCTGACAGCTACGTCTTAACGTCATTGAATTCAGAGTTGCCGTCTTCTTATGCATAGACCATTAAAATGATAATCTTATAATTTATTTATGTTTAAATCATTCACCTTTAATATAGAAATGAGTTGTAACTTGTTTTACAACAGCTGCATGTACAATCTAAAAAAAATAAAGTGCATTTTATTTGGTTCTTTTGAAATAAATGTACATGCGCTTTAAAAGTGCGGGCAAATTGTGTGCATTCTTTATTTCTACTACACAGCAAGAGACCAGTAGATAAATCAAGTAACATTAGTTGACTTACTGACTTTCATTATTAATAACACACAAACATACACAAACATAAATATATGTAACCTTTAACCCTTGACATTCCCTCGTTTGATCCATTCACATTAAAAGTGCCAAAGCTTTTCAAAAATTTGTTTACGACAAAAAAACAAACAAAAAAAAAAAGTTATAGCTGTTAAATATTCCTTTGTCTCTGTGGTAGATATGGCTATTTATATCAGTTAAAATAGATCATAGCATAAGTCTGAAGTATGAATAGTCTTGATGGTCCGGTGTCAGTGGAAATGAATGGTAGTCATTCCAAGCGTATGAGTTACAGGCTGTCATTATGATTGGTATTTTCATTCATATGGAAAAAAAGCCAAATTTTCCTTTTTTTTTTACTTTTAGCGTTATTTTAAACTAAAGCTATGTATGGAGACGTTTGTTCAGTTCTTGAAAGTACTCTTTAATAAACATGTTGACCTCTAGGTGTTGTGAACTTTTACTCCCGAGCTAAGCTACTTAGAGTGTCTATGTACCTTACAGTTTCCGTTTAGCAGAATGAATGGCAGTGTTTGATCTCTCCAGTGGTTCCCAAAGTGGTCCCCAGGGGTCCCTGGTATCATTCAGGGGGTCCGTGAAGAATTAAAATTCATTTGGGGGTCCCTGAACAACTTCAGGGGGTCCGCGAAAGGTTTAATGAAAAATAGTAAAATTATGATCCATTTTTATTATTATTGAAATTAAAATAAAAGAAACAATAAATAAACTAGTAGTGCCAGGTAATTAAATTAATGACAAGCATAGCACGGTGAGAAACAGACGGCCGATTACACGTTTATACAGGAATGAAATAACGCCGCTGGATGCACTAATTTGTCTACAATATAAAATAACTATAAAATAGTTTACATCGTACATTGAATGTAGTTCTATGTCATTCTGATACAAAGTGTATAAACACATTTTCCCAGTCTTAGACAAAAAAGATAAGGATATAACGTTTTTTCAAACAGTCAAATAAAAAATTAGGAAAATACTGTCACTGCAACAACTCATTGAGACAAAATCTAAGCGAGATGATGATGGACTGCGTGCTGCTTCTTAGAACTTTTCTTTATTGATTGCAAAGTCAGGAAAGCTGCATGCTATTGATGAAGAACTTTTTTTACCAGCTGTAAATGACGTAATACGCACAAATTTGCACAAACCAGCTTTCGACATTATATTACTTACAACGAAAGATTGACGAAATGGCCCAGTCTGTAGAAAATCCATTATGTAATTACTTAAAAACATCTGAATTTTCTATACAGTTTGACGAGTCCACTTTACTAGGAACCGAAACTGTACTTTTAGCTTATGTAAGATTTGTAAAAGAAGAAAAATTTGGTCAAGAATTGTTATTGGCTAAATGTTTGGAGACAAAATGTGAAACGTTATTTACTGAATTAAAAGATTGTTCGATGTAAAAGCTTTACCCTTGACTAATACCATTTCTGTTGCTACTGACGGTGCTCCGGCAAGGATAGAAAGATACCGAGGCTGTCTGGCTTACTTAAAACAAACTGTACCGAATGTATTTTCAGTACTTTGTGTCATTCATCGACATCATTTTGTCGCAAAAAACTTAGTGAACGTTTGCATATATCACTAGATCATGTCATTAAAGAAGTTAATAAAACCAAAAGGGATGCCTTAAATGAGGTATTATTTTCTCAGCTTTGTTTGGAAAATGACGAAGTCTATAACCGTTGACTACTTCACACAGAAGTATGTTGGTTACCTAATGGTGCATGTTATATCGATTGTATGCGCTCTTTTATTCAGTGTTGAATTCCTGGAAAGCAAAGACAATGATCTGCGACACAATTTAATTAAGTCAAAAAGTAACATATGACTGATTTATTTGATAAATTTAACGATACAAATTTGAACCTACAAGGTGACCAATTAAATTTGATCAAATCTAAATCTGCGTTTGTGGCCAAAATTTCTCTCTGCAAACAAAACTTGGAAAGGGGAGAATGCTCTCAGTTTCCAAATATTTCGAAAATGGCAAAATAAAGTTGAAGATTAGCTTGCTTACTGTCAACACATAACGGTTCTTAATGACAACCTGAACCAATGATTTGAAGACATTCTTCCCTTGGATATTCCCGACTGTGTGTAGAGCCATTTCGCGCATATGCAATATCAGATCCTAAGCACAGATGAATTGTTACTAATACAGGAGCAGCTAATTGAAATATCCACAAATGAGGAACTTAAACCAATTTTTAAACAAGGATATCACAAATTCTGGTTATAAATACAGATCCCAATTTCATATCTAGCATTATGGGTTATTGTACAGAAGTTGTTGACAGCTTTTCCGTCTCTCTATTTGCTAGAACGTGGATTCAGTGCCGTTATGAACCTCATCACACACAAACACAACAACAGAAACCGACCAGAAATTAATGCTCGTGGGGATTTGCGGTCGCTACTCACATTGAGCTGGATATAAATTCATCATCTCAAGTCATTATTTTTTTTTTTAATTTTAAACACAAATTATAATTTCTTTAAATATTTCTTCAACAAAATGTTGTTGTTTTTTTTTAATTTGTAATTTTTTATACCATGCGTTTATGCATATTTTTCACTTGGGGGGTCCGTGGGCAAGTTTTGACTATAAAAAGGGATCTATGGGTCCAAAAAGTTTGGGAACCACTGGATCTCTCAGAGGAATATTACAATGTATGCTACAGAAACAATACTAGTGTAAATAGATATGTAACACTTTTATACAATGTATGCTACAGAAACAATACTAGTGTAAATAGATATGTAACACTTTTATACAATGTATGCTACAGAAACAATACTAGTGTAAATAGATATGTAACACTTTTATACAAAGCTCGCGAAGACCAAAAGGTCTTTCTCAAACAAATATAACAATGTATGCAAAATAACAAATGAATGAAATAATATAGATATTAAAATATAGACAATAGAAATAACAATATAGACCATAGAAATAACAATAGAAATATAACAAGTATGTATGTGTGATAGAGGGCTTTATGGCTACTTTCCAATTGAGGGGTAAATGATGGGCCAGATGATCCTAAAGAGGGTTGCGATCCTTGAAGGGAAACCCAACGTGTCCTTAAACTTTGAAGCATGTCTTGAATATTCTTTGACTTTGCAAGATTTGGTGTCGAGAGTTCGAGACAGACCTAGCGGAGGACATTAATTACGATATGTAGTTCAGGGTTAAGCCATTCTTGCCTAATAAACTGTGCGCGTGTGCGCACAAACATACACTACTCGTCTATCGCGCGCACATACGTTACAGCAGAGCTCGCACACGTTACAGAAGAGCTCACATACCTTACAGAAGAGCTCATACACGTTACAGCAGAGCTCACACACGTTACAGAAGAGCTCACACACCTTACAGCAGAGCTCACATACGTTACAGCAGAGCTCACACACGTTAATTTCCTTCCAATGTTGCACAAAACTATCATCTTGTGCGGCACACAGCCTAATGCCCGCGGGCCAAGTGCGGCATGCTGAGCTGTTTATTTGTAGGTGATGTGTCACAGAGCAAACTGGCGATCTTCTTCAAACTCTTGGTTATTTTAAGCTAAAAATGATATGTCGCTGAGTTTGCTGCTTAAGCTTGCCTTAATATCTTGGGGTTGGCGTACCACAGGAAGAGAACCGAAGGTCTTATAAATGAATTATTTCTGAATGACTGAATACTTTCTGAATGACTGAATACTTTCTGAATGACTGAATACTTTCTGAATGACTGAATACTTTCTGAATGACTGAATACTTTCTGAATGACTGAATACTTTCTGAATGACTGAATACTTTCTGAATGACTGAATACTTTCTGAATGACTGAATACTTTCTGCATGGCTCTTGAATTTCAAGCTTTACGTTTTACTTAAATCGAGAAATAAAGATATATAAAAAGAAACACTCGGACATGAAGCCCTAATAGATGGTTTATTTATGACCTCTTTTAACTAGGACACAGGCATTAATGCTGAATGACCGTAATTGCTTACTGCAATACCAAGGCCGTATAAGATATCATTGTGTGAAACGTAATGTCATCCTTCATCAGGAATGTAACGAGACACACTTAGATCAGTAATACACTAGTGACCAATGCTTGGACAAGACATATCAGTAATACACTAGTGACCAATGCTTGGACATCACATATGGGTAATACACTAGTGACCAATGCTTGGACAAGACATCAGTAATACACTAGTGACCAATGCTTGGACAAGACATATCAGTAATACACTAGTGACCAATGCTTGGACATCACATATGGATAATACACTAGTGACCAATGCTTGGACAAGACATATCAGTAATACACTAGTGACCAATGCTTGGACATCACATATGGGTAATACACTAGAGACCAATGCTTAGACGAGATATATCAGTAATTCACTAGTGGCCAATGCTTTGATAAGACATATCACTAAGTCACAGACTTCCAGTAATAAATATTTCCGCTGGTGCAAAAAAGCAAATTTTTTAGCGATGGGGTGGGGGGGGTGAGAGGGGTGTTAACAAGTGGCGGGGGGGGGTTAACAAGTGGTGGGGTGTTAACAAGTGGCGGGGGTGTTAACAAGTGGCGGGAGTGTTAACAAGTGGCGGGGGGGGGTTAACAAGTGGTGGGGTGTTAACAAGTGGCGGGGGGTTAACAAGTGGTGGGGTGTTAACAAGTGGCGGGGGGTTAACAAGTGGCGGGAGTGTTAACAAGTGGCGGGGGGGTGTTAACAAGTGGCGGGAGTGTTAACAAGTGGCGGGGGTGTTAACAAGTGGCGGGGTGTTAACAAGTGGCGGGGGTGTTAACAAGTTGCGGGGGTGTTAACAAGTGGCGGGGGTGTTAACAAGTGGCGGGGGTGTTAACAAGTGGCGGGGGGTTAACAAGTGGCGGGGGGGTGTTAACAAGTGGCGGGGGGGGGTTAACAAGTGGCGGGAGTGTTAACAGGTTGCGGGGGGTGTTAACAAGTGGCGGGGGTGTTAACAAGTGGCGGGGATGTTAACAAGTGGCGGGGGTGTTAACAAGCGGTGGGGTGTTAACAAGTGGCGGGGTTAACAAGGGGCGGAGTGTTAACAATGGCGGGGGTGTTAACAGGTTGCGGGGGTGTTAACAAGTGGCGAGGGTGTTAACAAGTGGCGGGGGTGTTATCAAGTGGCGGGGTGTGTTAACAAGTGGTGGGGTGTTAACAAGTGGCGGGGATGTTCGCAAGTGGCGGGGGTGTTATCAAGTGGCGGGGTGTGTTAACAAGTGGCGGGGGTGTTAACAAGTTGCGGGGGTGTTAACAAGTGGTGGGGTGTTAACAACTGGCGGGGTTGTTAACAAGTTGCGGAGGTGTTAACAAGTGGTGGGGTGTTAACAAGTGGCGGGGGGTTAACAAGTGGTGGGGTGTTAACAAGTGGCGGGGTGTTAACAAGTGGCGGGGTGTGTTAACAAGTTGCGGGGGTGTTAACAAGTGGTGGGGTGTTAACAAGTGGCGGGGATGTTAACAAGTGGCGGGGGTGTTAACAAGTTGCGGGGGTGTTAACAAGTGGTGGGGTGTTAACAAGTGGCGGGGGTGTTAACAAATGGTGGGTTGTTAACAAGTGGCGGGGGTTTTTACAAGTGGCGGGGGTGTTAACAAGTGGTGGGTTTTAACAATTTGCGGGGGTGTTAACAAGTGGGTTCAAGAAGTTTCAAACGCCCCTGGTATGCCATAGATAAGATTACCCTGAACTGGATGAAACCGACACTACCACGTGACAGTACCACAGATCGATGAAACCTATTCGTCGATACAATTTGATTTGTAGCTTGCTGACGTCATTGAAGTGCTTAAGTTTCTTTTCTGCAAACCACTCCCCACCCCCTTAGTATACACACACACACACGCACACACACATACGCACGTACATACGACTAAAAGATAAAATCCTTAAGTGTTCCATTCAATACAGTATTGACAAACCATTCTATTAACACCGTGATTTAAAACGAACAATCCTTTTTTTTTTTTAATGTATTGATTTATTTCCCTTTTACTGAATTATTTAAATGCAGTTCAATCAAATTCTACACAGGTAATAAAAAGTGGAGGAGGGGTATAGAAATTAGTTTTCAAATATGAGTAATTCCTTTCAGGTTAATGTTGGAACTTCAGGTATTAAACAAACCAAACTTAACTGTTCATTCCATACTACAGGTAAAATTTAAAATAAAAAAAAAAACGGTTCAATAAAAGGTGAAATTAAAAATAAATAAAAGTACAGTTATTCAGTCCTGGACTGAAAAGACAGGTAGAAAATTAATCGATATTTAAAGATCGAAATCGATCAGATGTTTTGAAGGGCTTATAACATGGAGCGCAGTATTAATATCGACAATAGGGGATTGTGATGTATTTATCTTTTAATTTCCTCCCCAATCATCCACCTACTCCCCCTCCCCCCATAACACCCAAACAATTTTCCCGAATGTTTCATAAATACATTTCTGTAAAACTGTTGTTTTTTTTTAACTTTCATTTGATGCAAATATTATGTAAGGTTTTCGACGTGCAAATATTGAGTTTGAATCATGTTAGCTCTTAGAATTTTGTATAGCCACTTTAGGAAACGATGCAGTGTTTAGCTTTCTTCAAAGGTACGCTGCCAATAGGTGAGGTCTGGTAGGTTCTTTGTTTTGCTATCATTCAAGAAATTAAATTAGATGGATCAAATTATATCTGAGTTCTTCTGAATTAAATTGAGGCATTATTGATTTGATAGAACAGGGTTGGTTGGACTAATGCCCACGGGCCACGTACGGTAAGTTTCACAATTGTACTCGTCCGAGTGCAAAATCTATATGTTATGACATTCAATGTATATTTATCCATTTCAAGACTAAACCAATGTGCACTTTTAGAACCCATTGTGGCCCACTATAACAAACGTTTGCTGACAACTGTTCCAAGGGCTGCTTGTCATGGGTTACGTACCCTGATAGTAAGTTAGAAAGAAAAAGTGTTCGATCCTTGTACTATAAATAGTTGTTTAAACATCTGGAAACCTGTGCTAAGTCGTCTTATAGATAGGCCAACCAGATGACCTGGGGGCTGGGGCCACCAGTGATTCGTTCATGTAGATATGCCAACTAGGACCCCCCGCCCGCACACACATACACCAACTGTCCATACCTTTACGACATCATATTAAATATAATACAATTCAACCCAATAGGTGCTTATGCCCCATCACCTCATTACCTCTAATTCCATTTCCCATTACCGCTAAGCCCATCCCCCATTACCTCTAAGCCAATCCCCCCATTACCTCTAAGCCCATCTCCCATTACCTCTAAGCCCATTCAAGAAAACCTTAAAATAGATTCGCTCTGTAGAAAGACAGGGCTGTAGGGAAATGTTGTGTTAAGTTTATATTTATTGTAATTGGTGGAAAGGTTGGGAACAAATTCAAAATCGCTCAACCTGTATCCTAACATACTTAAATAAGGAATAATTTTAAAAAAATACATACGAAGATAATCTAATAAAATAGTAGCAATTTGGGTTCTGCATTAAATCGAAAGTAAAGAATTAATACAACAGTAAAAAGCAAAAAAAAGGGGATATAACTCTATGCAAAGGTTTTGCAGGGTACAGCTAGTTAATAAATATTTACCATAAAAATACAAAAAACTGCCTATACACAAGTACTGAAATAACACTGACACTCATCTCTGAGACACATCATACTGACACCCACCTCTAAGACACATCATACTGACACTCATCTCTGAGACACATCATACTGACAACCACCTCTGAGACACATCATACTGACACACATCTCTGAGACACATCATGCAAACACCCACCTCTGAGACACATCATACTGGTACCCACTTCCGAGACACATCATAGTGACACTTATCTCCGAGACACATCATACTGACATTTATCTCCGAGACACATCATACTGACACTTATCTCCGAGACACATCATACTGACATTTATCTCCGAGACACATCATACTGACACTTATCTCCGAGACACATCATACTGACACCCATCTCTTTACTAACAGACGAACAGAGTCATAATAAAAAAGATTTGATAGCCATCTATCCCATTGTCACTGTGCCAGAGACATTCCGGCGAGGTGCTGACATTGACTACATGTCGTCTGGAACTAACTACCCGGTGTGACGTGCCACCTTCATGAAAGAAAGAATTGTGACATGAATGTTCCACCTGAAATAGATCACCTTCAAAAAGAGGGCGGAACGTTAAGTGGTGGGTTGGAGGGGGGGGTGTCGGTAAAAAAAAATAATCTAAGAAGTAGATCACTCAACGAAATTTGAAAATAATAAAATAGAAATATTTGGACTCACTTCATTGAACATGTTTACTTCAGCAGTTCTCATACTGACAAACTCCTTCTTTCTGTATTGCAGTTTACACACAAACCTATTATGAATATGTTATGTTATAAAAAAGATAACATTGAATAAAAGTTGTGTTGTTGTGTTGTGTTGTGTTGTTGTGTTGTGTTGTGTTGTGTTGTTGTGTTGTGTTGTGTTGTGTTGTGTTGTTGTGTTGTGTTGTGTTGTTGTGTTGTGTTGTGTTGTGTTGTGTTGTTGTGTTGTGTTGTGTTGTTGTGTTGTGTTGTGTTGTTTATTTATCGAGACTGTCTCGAGCCCCTGGTAGGTATAAACTGATTGTGTTCCGTTGACATTTCGGGGAAACCACTGGTCTACTTTATCTGCACCTAACACTCAATCACTGTTGAGGTGTAACAGTTGAGTCAGTCAGTCTGTCAGTCAGTCAGTCAGTCAGCCAATCAGTTGACGTTTGTCTAAAAAAGGGAAAGAGGGAAGGAAGGGTATTTACTTTAATTTCACTTTCACTGATTGGATAACGAATAACTGACGTCATTAGCTGCGAGTTATTCTTTAAGTGTCAGCTCAGTTCAGTAACGTGTCTAGCTACTTCGTTTCTTTACCAGGAACATTTCTGTCATTGTTCTTTAAGTTCCATGACACCAGGGATCAATTTAGGACGATACTCTTGAATTCAATCCAACTAAAATTGAAATATAAATTATTGCACTGAATGATTATAAGAAACTAGGACTGAATATACGTGTCACCGTGGGTGGTATTACATGTTTAGATACATCATACTGACTGGTGGGGTGGTCGTGTGCTAAAGCACTCGTCTGTAGACCTGGTTTGATCTCCGGTGATGACCAATGAATATTTCAGATCATAGCTTAAGTCCCCAGCTATATCTCCCGTTGTGCCTCCATGGTCATTGCACTATCGGCTATGGTGGAGATGAAAGAAAGACAACTAAAACACCGTCCCATTAGTGGTTTATAGAAACTAAGAGATGACATTTCATCATTACAGGGACTTGACATGCATCATACATTCATACACCTTTGAGACACATCATAAACACACCTCTGTGGCACATCATACACACACCTCTGTGGCACATCACACCATACACATACATCAGTGATACATAATACACAAACCCCTGTGACTGTGACACATAACACAGACACCAACCTCTTTACTAGTTACTATTTTTACCAGCCAAACGATTTTCCTATGCAATGAGACAATGAACGTATTTTATCTCTGAGATAACGGTGAGTAATAGTTCTGTTTTTAAGTTTAAATCATTCATGTACAGCCGTCAAGCGGATCACCTCCAGGAAAACATTGTGACTGAATTAGGTAGAACTATTCTTAATGCAATATTCTATAAAAAGATTTAAAGTTATAACCTGTCGTACATCATGGATGATAAGATCAACAATCGTGCCACCACATAACGTATATATGGACTGAAAGAAAACAAAGCATTCTCTTATGTTACCCAACGTAACATTAAAAGTATTTTAGTAAAATGCTGAGAATGTTCAAGAAGCCAGACCCCACATTAACCTAATCCCTTATGGTGTCTTTTTCTAGTTACGATCATATCCAGTTTTTAGTCAAAAGTACCACCACGTAATTCACTGGCCTACCCTTTTTTTAAGAACTCGACTTAATTTGCCCATAGGTAAATATTTATGTCCAGCTGAACTTAAAGACATCTGTTTTATAGTGGTCAGTTTTTATTTCGACAGCATTATTCGTCTGATAAGTTTTACGTTTTTAAGCCGGTATATAAAATGTCTATATTTGATCTTTATAAGTCTATATTTGACCTATAAAATAAGTCTGTATTTGACCTATAAAATAGGTCTATATTTCATCAATACAATAAGTCTATTTTTTTCCCCTATAAAATAAACCTACACTTTACCTACTAGTTAATGCACGTAAAGAATACAGAAAATTAGAACAGATTCTCTCCATCACAAAAAATTTTAGAACTGGGAAATATATTTCAACAGTATGGAAACCACAAATTCTGTGGTCGAAAATTTACATAAGTGAAACGGTAGTAGACTAAAATAACACAATATTGGTTTACATCGTGTTACACTAAATGAGTTTTTACGTTTGAAAAAAGTAATTGTTCTTTATAGCATTGGTTCACAGCCTTTGTTTATATGTATGATAGACGTTTTAAGGAGTCGGGGACACGTCCAGAATATCTGGACAACGTGGTCCCTTCTTATCTCCCCCTACCCGCCCCTCCCATTTTTCCTTCAAAGTTTTGAAAGGCTCATGATGTGTTGGGGCTGCCACCCTCCTAGCTACGGCCCTGTTTGAAGGCCGTTACCTGGCTGAGAAACTGCAGTAAACAAAACATGTTTTTTTTTTTGTTTGGTCTTGATGTTTTTTAGTTTAAAAAATTTAGTTGACAAAATGACACAGCTGACAAAAATATTAATTACATATCAAACGGTAAAGATAATTTTTATACATAAGTGAAGATTTGGTCATGAGCCCTATATCTCCACCATACAGTTGCAGTCATATGTGGCATATCAATAACCTCAACGAATAGAGTTGCAGTCATATGTGGCATTTCAATATCCCCCACCATAACCTTTCAGATAGAGCGAACATTAACATGATATTTTCAAAAACATATTTTTCTTCTTCGCCGACAGTTTGCACGATCTTGACCACTGTCCACTTATACCATCGAAATGCTAATGTGTCAAGGAAAAGTTAATGCGTCGGGATAAAGTGAGATGGTAGGGGTAGGGGGGGGGCATGTGCCCTTTTTGGACTGCTCCATCCTTCTGTGAGGGTCACTCTACTTTGAGTTGTGGACTCAACTATTCCTCACCCCCCTACCCCAGTCAGATTTTGTCCAGTTGGTTTCCAGCTACAGAAAAGGACACTGGTGAGATGCCCCCATGGCTATTTTCTTTAAAGGTCATGAACAGCACTAGTGCAGTCCATTCTGATGACTCATATGTCAATCATTTATGTGTGGCTCATTTCAACTAATCTGAGGAAATAATCCTGTAGAAATAAAAAGTGACCACTATAAAACAGATGTAATTAACGTCAGCTGGACATAAATACTTACCTATAGGCAACATAAGTCGAATTCTTATAAAAAAATTAAACATGGGGTGGGGGGAGGAGGGGTGGTCTATTAGTCAGATAAGGCGCATACTTACTTCAATAATATGGGTTCAATTCTTGATGTTTATGTCACATATATATATACTCAAACACATATGGCTAGATCATACAACTTTTACGTTGTACTGAAGTTACAAACAATATTGATGTATATCACATACAACCTTGGCGAATTCCACTGTAGCATATAACTGTGGCGTTTTACCACTGTTACATACTACATTGATGTTTTACCACTGTTACATACTAACTACATTGACGTGTTTCCACGTTCGCCAGTGAATTCAAGTCTCTTTATAATTAGATTTAGAGATTTTACGCCAGACTTTCAAATATCCATTTTCTGATTATCAATATTCCTCTTTTGGACAGGCAAGCTATGAGGCTGAATTTTGAGACAATGCAGAATATTGAAACAATGTATTTCCTTTTCTAAAACAACAACCGTCCCGTGCGTCACCACTTTTCTAACTTCCGTTTTATATCATAATCCATGTGGTGCGTTGTCATAGGGAATACCCTGTGACACCTAAGATTTTAATGTGGTGGGTTTGACCATGTTTTTATTTTCCTTTATAAACGTACAAGAACGGCTCTGCCTGGTTGACTTTATTGACACTATTACTCTTTTCATTTAAATGGCGCCTCATTAGCAGCTGCAGCCTGGGACATGGTGGAACAATAAAACAAAACGATACAGTGAGTCACTGAAATAATCCATAAAGTATCCATTATCTCGGTAGAAGACCAAAATGATAATCATCTCCATAATCAGAGGCGGACTCAACATGGGCCGCACCTCGTTTGTGCTCGGGACCCTGCACAGAGAGACCTCATCAAATATCAAACTTCCCACCTATAGTTTATAAGTGAGCCATCTTAATGTAATAAATAATTAAAGTATGTTTTCATCGAGCCCATATTTTCTTTGACTTCCCGGGCCTCAACAGACCATGGACCGTCTCATGAGGACATCAAAAAAATACTATAATGCAAACCAAGACAAGGACCAGAAATTATGTAGTTATCTAAGTATTCAACACCCACCTTATGTCTCAAGTAAATAAAAAATGTAACCATGCAGTCATTATATAAACAAGTCCAGTTACTCCAGCTGAACTAATCCAAAACAAAAAGTCTCCATGCGAGATATAAGTCATCTGATTAATCCATTGATTGATAAACCAGGTTGTTTGGACCAGCGCATTAGACAGGGTTTACATGTTTCAGCAATATCCTGGTCACTTTAGATTGACCTGTGCACTTAGGTCAACTTGACAATCCAGCAATGCCTTCGGGCTGTGTGTGTGAGAGGGGGGGGGTGGAAGAGAAGATATATATATATATATATATATATATATATATATATGGAGCTATTTTTAGATTATCTTTAGCCTTTTGTCTTGTCTGACAGTAGCCAGAGGTCAATAGTCAGGGGTCATGGCTTTAAAACCGATGGTACTTGCTGTAATGTTTACCTAAATGAAATTCTCCTCGTCCCCACTCCCTGAAACACAGAACTCTTTACAATTATACACAGACATACCAGCCAGAAATCTCTCCCACCCCCGCTCTCTCTCTCTCTTTTCAGCTCCATCTCTCTCTCTCTCTCTCTCTCTCTCTTTCTGTCAATCTCTTTGATTCTCTCTCTCCTCTATCTCTCTCTCTAGTTCTCTCTTTCTTTCTCTCTACTCTATCTCTGACCTCTCTCTCTATCTCTCATTCTCTCTCTAGCTCTCTCTTTCTTTCTCTCTACTCTATCTCTGTACTCTCTCTCTCTCTTACACACACACACACACTCTCTTTCTCACTCTTTCTCTCGCACCCTCTCTCTCTCTCTTCTTTCTCTCTATATCCATGTTCTCTCTCTCTCACTCTCTTTCTCACTCTCTCTTTCTCTCTCTCTCTCTCTCTCTCTCTCCCTCTATATATATATATATATATATATATATATATATATATATATATATATATATATATATATATATCCTACCTTCTTAGATACGTTCAGTTTATTTAACCCGACTAGAAGTATGACACACATTAGTGAACGACATAAACATCATAAACCAAACTTTGTTATCTCGTGCTACAATGGGTCCATACATTTGAACCAGGAGCAGAAATGAGTAGGGTCAGACATAGAGCAAGTGGATTGAGTTTCTATATAAACTGTTCACTATTAAAAGTGATTAAATGAAATGTGCGGGCCAATAAAAAATACAGACGAGCCGTACTTGCCCCTTGGGCCTTGTATGACCCAAATTCAATCTTCATTGGCTATCTCTATCCGTCAATAACATCTGAATGTTCTTTGCCAGCTGCTGGCAGACCACTTATACTTAATAACTTATTACATAATTTATCAACCATTCCGGATAGGTTTTGTTAGTAATCACAAAATTGGTTTTAAAAATATCTTGATTTCTTTATTTTTTTTTCCATTAGAATATACTAACATACTTTTTGTTTATATTCAACATGTTGTTGCTGACTCAAGCAATTCAACAAACACACTGTCAGACGAGTACATTTTTAGATAGATTGATTGATTAACATATAGGTGTGTAGATAGATAGATAGATAGATAGATAGATAGATAGATAGATAGATAGATAGATAGATAGATAGATAGATAGATAGATAGATAGATAGATAGATAGATAGATAGATAGATAGATAGATAGATAGATAGATAGATAGATAGATAGATAGATAGATAGATAGATAGATAGATAGATAGATAGATAGATAGATAGATAGATAGATAGATAGATAGATAGATAGATAGATAGATAGATAGATAGATAGATAGATCATGTAAGTTAATTTATTTCATTGATTCCATTCACTCATTCCTCACTAGGGCATGACCATTTAACATTGTTAAGCTCATGATAAAAGACATGCTTCATCTATCTCCCCTCCCCCCTCCAAAAACGCCCCTCCCTCCCCGTTTACGTTTCTGCCTGTTTAATATTGATGAAGTTCAATGTAAAGGATATCGAAGAGTTCAATGTCATGGTTGATTTCGTCTCGGTCTTTGATGTTGATGGGTTACGGCCATGACAGATCACACTGTCCCCCCTAGCGTTAATTAATGACACTGTCGCACTCCTCCCTGTGCCCCCGACTGATCGACTTCCTCACGCCCCATCATATCCTGTTTACAGCCCCCGCCCTGTTCATTCCTATTCAACAAGAGAGTGTTTACTTGTTAACTATGTCACGTGACGTCTTTTATCCGACTCTCGAGTTTATAAAAAATGGATTACTAGTAACTCCTTTTCAGTTGATCGTAAGAAGATTACCTACATCTGTAAAGTATATGATTAAATGTCTGGTCATTATCTAGTGCAGTCAGAGGAGTAAGCATTTGTAGTGGCGCTCATCTTAACCTCTGAAGGAGAACAACTTTGCCTTGTTCGTGTATAAAAACAAACGTAGTGAAGATTGCGCCAAGTGCGGTCACCCACATCTAGTTACGCCCTTGGCTGGTTTTTTGTTTGAACGTATAAAGGGATGGGGCGCGTCTGCTTCAGACCTGGATAGCACACTTTATATCAAGACCACAGTCTGTTTAGGACTTTGATGACACCTAACTTATAAATATAATATAAACTTGGTGGAAACAAAGCAAACATTTAGTCTATGTATTTAGTCTTAGTGTCAACACCAATAATCCGATAAAAAAGTTGACAAATTTACAATTCAACAAACACATCGGGGGGGGGGGGGTGTAGTATCGTGCGATGTAGAGCGCACGACTGTCGACCGGAGAGTCTTGTGTTTGAACCTCAGTGAGAGCCTTGGGATTTTGTTCAGGACCTGGTGTAGGTCCTCATGTCCATACAGCTTTAAATGGGTACCTGTTGGGGGAGTTTCATCTGTTACTGAGATGAATTCTTCACTTCATCTGCTCCGATGAGAGGGGAGCGGGAACTTTAATTTACAAACATATTGACTTTCTCTTGTGCAACGCGGTGACAGTGAGCTGTGATAAGCACTGGTTCAAATCCTCGAAACTCTAGTTGCCTAGTTCTTTAGTGAGGGGTACAATGACCAATATAGAGTCCAGTTCAGTTGGGGTGGCAAGTTCTTCATTATATTGTCTTGCCAGTAGTGGTGTGTTTAATATTCTATTCAAAGACCAACTTAACACACACTATAGACAATATAGACACTATAGACACTATAGACACTATAGACGATAAGACCCATCCAAGTGGTCAAACGGTCAACTGGCTGGCACCCACTAAAAGACCACGATCTCAAATGTCGGGGGAAAATGCGTTTCGTATGAGATGTTCCTCTCTCGATCATGTAACGAAAACTATGTCAACACTGACATCGACTGTGTCAACACTGACATCGACTGTGTCAACACTGACATCAATTGTATTAACACTGACATTAACTGTATCAACATTGACTTCAACTGTGTCAACACTGACATCAACTTTGTTAACAATGACATTAACTGTGTCAACTCTGACATCGACTAATGACAACAGCGGTGTCCAATGACGGTGTGTGGACACACATTTAAAAAAAAATCCAACCAACCATATGTCAGGAATTTATTGGACACTATCCCGACCATTTTTGAGATACAGCCAATCAGAAATGACCACATGCAAGATCAAACAATATTCTCCAGTGACCATCTGAATTCTCGCCCTACTCCCACACTATATTGTATAAAATAACAGATGGATTCGGTCTTATCGTGTGTAATGCGCTTGGAAGGGGGGGGGGTGGCATTTTTGTGTGTGACATATTTAACCACATCATAAATGGGTGACTTTTTAATTACCGTGTAAGTTGACTGACTCATACAGCCAGCCGGAGATGACGGAACAATTATTGTGTCAACTCTAAAAACTAACAACATCACGTGACTTCAATTTCGCGAACCTAATCAGTTGTTGTTTTTGTTCCCTTTATATCTTGCCATAGTTTTGGTGGGCCAGGAGCTGGCATAGTTTTGGTGGACCAGGAGCTGCCACAGTTTTAGTGGGCCCGGAGCTGCCACAGTTTTAGTGGGCCCGGAGCTGCCACAGTTTTGGTGGGCCCGGAGAATTACGGCAACACATTTATTTGATCAACATTAACGCTAAATTTGTTGATGACCCTTTTTTACCCATTTTGTTCTACACAAATATATTTATGTCATTCAGTATCAAAATAACTATAAGTCTGAACTAAATATGTGCAGTCGGTCACGCCTAGTGGTCAATGTGTTTGCTGTAAACTCTTTTGTTTTAATATTTTTTACAACAATCAAACAGTTTGGAATCTATGTCATCTCTTTCTTACGATACTGTTCACATCAACACTTTGACTATCGCCGGTTGTAACCATCCAATATCTGACATTGACCAGATACCAAACATTGGGGAACATATCTATCCTAGCCTCTTTCTCTTAATATATTTCTGTCTTGGCCTATCTCTTTTATTCACGACAACATGTCATGTAACTATTGGCTGGTCACTGTAAAGATATGATTTATTAAATCAATAAATAATTTTGGGTAACAAGCATTGAGAAAATAAATACAAAATAAAAGAAATACGAAACAACTTAGTTTAGTTAAGAACATCCTTCGTTCTATTTTTAAATACACCTTTCGCATCACAGCAAATGTTCATTCAACATGAAACCGGAAATACTTCGGATGCATGAGCGGCATGTCATTCATTAGATTTTGGTGACGAGCTTTTGGAAGACATTTTTTTTTAAATATTATAATATTATTAAAATAATCAGTGTGTGGCGTAGTCAATGGGCGAAGGTTAATGGCAACACCACATTTCCGCTGAAAAACGAGCCACATTGTGCCACGCCCTCCCCCCCCCCAACACTACCACGTCCATTTAAATGTCCCCTCCCCCCCCTCCCTTTTTTTTTTACAATCCCAGACTAGAATGTCTGGTCATTTTTCACGGGAGTTTTGACAGCGCTGCCCTGAACATACTGCAATTAGCGCGCCATAGGGATTTCCCGCAAACCTCTTCCAAGTTTTGTACCTTTAGTAATTGGCCCGGCATGGTTTGATTACAGAGGTGGTCAAAGCCTGGAGTATTTGGGATGGACTGAAATGGTTGCAACGTCACGGCCACATTACTGTAACGCCGTCTGGGTATGTGGACAGCTAGGTCAACCATGGGCGCCTGGAGGGGGGAGGGATGAGGGGGGGGGGTAATGGAGGTGATGGTGTATAATCGTGCCCCCTTAACCTTCTATGGACAGAAGTATTTTCTATAGGTTAATGTTTGGACGATGGTCAGCTGATGAGACCTAGCACCGACCATTCGATTTATGGCTCTGTGACCTTCGGACACAGCCCTGTTTCATTTTGTGTATACACCCACACCAAATCACTATCAGAAAGTTCAGAGTGAAATACATTACAGTCATTGACACACACTGGCGCAAATTAAAAAAAAATACCAGGAAAAGAAAGGATGGGACATGACATTAGTCCTGGGGTACCAGTATCGTGTGTCAATGTTTTTACATGAAGTGATCAACTGACCGCGTTTCACATTTTTTTAAAAGGAACTCTTAAGAACGCCATAGTGAATTAAAAATATTGTTGACTCAATATGTCACAAAGAATTTTGGTTTAAACATTAAAATATGTGTCGATAAACCTTTAGTTTAAGAAGAATTGTGATATTATCTTTAGGCACATCAGTTTGGTAATATGACTAGTCCGTGGATAAATACGTTGTTGATTGACAGATTGATAAACAGAGACAGAACTGCAAACAAAGATAGATTGATGGATGGATTTAATATGTTGATTGATTATCACTTTACACATTCCTTACATAGTTTAACCCACCTTGTTATATTAATACTTACATTGATGTATTGGTTTTGAGGGTACAGACCTGAACTTATTTATTTTTAATTCACTGTCAGGATGAGATTTCATCGTTTAGATCCTATAACCTACTTATATAAAGACTTTTGTAGTGTCATTCTTCCATTCCCATTATTTCTGAGAGTGCAATGTCCTGGAGGCACCACAAGGGACAAATGTGTCTATGACAAATGTCAAATGCTCGATACCCATCCTGAACTGTTTTAAACTTGGAAAGTTTTCCTCCATGTCTCTCGCGGGTGTCAGACCCAGGACCTAAACTGAAAGTCACGCGCCTACACCACACGACTATCCGTCTACCAAAAAGATCGGAATTAGAAATGTCGCTAAGTGGTCAGTTTCCAGACAATAGATCTGTAAATACATTGGTGTGTCCTGTACAGTCGAAAACCTTGGGGGCTACACAGCAAGTGGAGAACATTGTACTTGTATGAATTTACAATGTGGTAAACACAATGGTGCTACTCCGTGTATGTATCTATAATGTGGTACACACAATGGTGCTACTCCGTGTGTGTATCTAAAGTTGGGTACACGCTACTACACACCATGGTGCTACTCCGTGTGTGTATCTATGGTTGGGTACACACTATTACACACCATGGTGCTACTCCGTGTGTGTATCTATAATGTGGTACACACCCTGATGCTATTATTATTATAACCAAAAACTGAACGGAAGCCGAAAACAACGTATGTTGAGTATGTTGCTAGAATCTTAAATGTTTATTTGTATTTGTGTAGACTGTTGAGCCATCTTAGCCCTCTGGCAGCTGGACATAAGTCTGTGTGCCCAGCAGGTAATGCCGTTATTCTGTTTATACCGTCTATCTGATGTTTTCTTTACCGTTTCATTTGTATACTAGCTGTACCCTCGGTATTGGAGAATATTCAGTAAATAAACGTATAAACTTATTTTTAGAGCATTTTCGAAAAAAAATGCTCTATTGTCCCCGTTTTGTCTGTCTGCCTGTCTGTCCGTCTGTCTGTCCGTCTGTCCGTCATCACCCTAGATCTCAACAACCATAAGTCCTAGACCCATGATGTATATATCATTTTGTAGGTCTTGGCCTGCCAAGAAATTACCTTTTTCCATTTCGCGATCTGACCTCTCAGGGCCGTAAAAGGGGCCTTATAAAGTACCGTTTTTTACTATATAAGCTATATTAATAATGGACCGCCCTATATCTCAGCAACCATACGTCCTAGACCCATGATGTATATATCATTGTGTAGGTCTTGGCCTGCCAAGTGTACATCAAAAGTCCGTTTCGCGATCTGATTTCTGAGGGCCGTAAAAGGGGGCTTATAAAGTACCGTTTTTTACTATATAAGCTATATTAACAATGGAGCGCCCTATATCTCAGCAACCATAAGTCCTAGACCCATGATGTATATATCATTGTGTAGGTCTTGGCCTGCCAAGTGTACATCAAAAGTCCATTTTGCGATTTGATCTCTCAGGGCCAAAATATAAGAGTTTTTTATGTACCGTTTTGCTTATATTTTAAATATAAATAATAAAAGCTAATCAAAGGGGCGTAATCATTATTTATTTTTGTAACAGTTACTTCCCGTACTTTATATAAAACAACAATTGACGGAGTTTTCGGACGATTAAATGACTACAATTTAGAATGTTTCAATTATGAGTCCTATTTCAGTCACATATAGGTCACGTGACTGGTCTCGATGCACCGTCCTGATGCTAGCGCCTAGCGCCAGTACAAAAACCCAGCAATAAACAATCGGTTTGTAAAAGATTTCTTCAATGACAACTTTGCAGCACAACTCAATCAACCAAACGTCATCATTTGTGGGGACTTCAATCAAGATTTCAAAGAGCCCGGGGCAGAAATTGAAAACTTCTTCGAAACAAACTTCAACATTGAACTACTTTCACCAAGATTGGCAACAACAATTTATCAAACAACAATTGACGGAGTTTTCGGACGATTAAATGACTACAATTTAGAATGTTTCAATTATGAGTCCTATTTCAGTGACCACAAACCACTTGTAGTTAGATTTAAGAGAAAATAATTTTGTTTTCAATTATAAAAAAACGTCTTTTTAATATCTTTTTTTCAGATATATGCATTACACAATTGAATTTGTAAACATTTCCAAAATTTACAAATATTTACTGAAAGATAGCATACGTACTGATACATAATACGAAAATGCGCTAACACGTCCTGTGTCCAGAATGGAACAGGTTTAATTGCTTGTTTTTATAAAATTGTTCATTTATTTAGCTACAATTTTAATGTCGGAAAAACTTTTTTTAATTGTAATTATTTTAAGTTTTTTTTTAACTAATAAGGCTGTACCTTCGCATTATACCTCAGTAGCTATCAGCGTCTCTTCTCCTTTTTACCCTCACGAAATTTCTACTCACTACATCAACTCACTATTTCAACGCACTATATCAACTCTCTATATCAACTCACTAAATCAACTCACTATTTCAATTCACTATTTCAACTCACTGTTGCATCTAGTTAAACCGTATAACAACCAAGTGTCCCGGTTCCTTGTCGCCATTGCGTGGGATAAAAAAAAATAGCGAGTAACATTAAGCAAAGATGTCATACAATGAACTCTTTCTTTGTTTCATGTTAATAAATGTCATTCTTATCCAACCCTTCTGATTACTTCCCCCTTTTCATTAGCCTCGGAATGGGCTTCACCCCCCCCACCCAAACTCTTCCCTCTACCATCCAGCCGTATCTTTACCCCCGGGCATTTCCGATTGTGACTGATTTCCGCGCAATTTATTTTTATCTTCGCCCCGAATCCGGCTCCTGCTCCCTGCCATACTCAAATTAAACCACGTGAATCTGAGCAACCTAGGTTACTGTTGTTTTTTTCTTGTTCTCTGTGAGTGGGGTGTGGGGTGAAGAGGGGGTGGGGTGGGTGTGTAGTGGGGAGGTGTGGATAATCCCATGAATGGCAGTCAGCTATAATTGTACGCAATCTACCAGGACGTCTGCAAAATGATTATCAGGAGAACTACCCGAATGGCATAAACGATCTACAGGGATGTCCAGAGAACAAGTTGACCCAGAATGAGGGACTAAGCGACCCCCATTTCAACCCACCCCATGACAAACACACACACACACACACACACACACAGCAACAACAACGACGCAGACAGATGTGATCAGGTGATCGCATTTAGTTTTTTCATTTTATATTGTGAAATTTTAAATTTTTGACTACTGTGTTCAATTTCCAAAAAATCTTTATAATGTCATCCAATTTACATCATCCATGTTAAGTCATCAAGTTACATTTAATAAACTCTTAAGTAAACAAATTATTTTTTCAACTTTTAGTTCTTGAGTCACCTATACATAAAGAACTAAGCCATGTTGTGATGTAGTGCACAGTCACTAAGACTTCAAGCCATAAAATATAACTGATATGTTCAAAAGGTTTAACTCAAAAAAATGGAAGTCAATGGCAGTATTGGACATTTGGAGTAATGGGTAAGTGTCCCCTTAAATGTCACAATAAATGTTCAAATAAATGTACAAAAAATAATTATACGTGTATTTGTCAGGCTGTGTTTGTAATTGTTTGAGTGTTTATATGTGTGATTTGGATAGACAGAAGAGATGGTATAACTGGACGCCATCATGCCCTAGAGAGAAAGAGATGGAAGACAGATTTTAGAATCTGGATAACTGGAAGCGGTCAGGCCTGGAAAGTGTCAGGGCGTGTTCCAAAGACCATCTCGACAATTTAACATTTCCTGAAACTCCCAGCACAGCCCATGTGGCTAAACTAACCGGACACTAGACAGCGGCAGCAAACAGCCGTAAGTCCGGACATTGTAATCATTGATAATTTCTGGCAGGAGGTGGAAGGTGATTCGATATATTGCTGGTCAGTGAGGTATCAGACTCCCAGGTGTTAAGTAATGGGCGTTTCCTGTTGTGCCATGTTGACGTAAGGCTCAAGAGGGGGGTGGGGTTATTTAGTAATACCTGAGCTGTTCAGTTAGAGGCCTGTCCACTAGTTAGATAATTAAATAAATTGTGTACCTAACAACGGTCTCCATCTCCCCCCCCCCACACCTTTTCACCTACTGTCATTCTTTAGAAAAAAAACTACTACACTCACATAGCTTGTAACAAACTTCAACCTTGCCTTAATCATACTGACCACACCTCAATCATACTGACCATACCTCAATCATACTGACCATACATCAATCAAACTGACCATTTCTCAATCATACTGATAAAACGTCAGCCATACTGACCATATCTCATCCGCTAACCCTACCTAATCTTCAATACTGACCATACCACATATATAGACAAATTTTATACTCATAGGGTAATGAAAAAAAAACGATAGCAATTTCAACACTGTTTGTAATCCTTTATTTAACTTCACTTTCTATGGGCTTCTGACTGCGCCAGTCGTCAATTCCTGTAGATTTATTTGGGGCCGGTTATAACTAAGTGAGGAGGCTCAAATTTGGTACTCTTGTAGATTATAGATGGCAGAACACGTTTTTATAGAACTTCGTGTCTATGAATAAAATATATTTTAGAATTTCTTAGCTTATTTTTTTATTAATGTTTATAATGGTAAAATTCACTTTGAGAGTATCATTTCCAAATAATGAAAGTACAATACCAGTGCAATAATGTGTACAATAGGAAAGATAACTTGAGTATTCTATAGAGTATAGAAGATTAGGCTAACTTTTGCGAAAACAATCGCAAGTTTAATTCTTTGAAAACTAAAATATCTAAAATTAAAATAAAATAAAAATACAAATTTATTACAAAGTAAAAGAAAATAGTTCCTACAAATATTTATATAATTTACTGGTCCCGCACCTGAGTGTCCGACCCCACAACTTGATTGTTGTTGTTTACTTTATTGTTAGAAAATTTCATGTGTTGCTCCAGGCCCCCACTGTCCTAAGGCCGCCTCTGACATAATGTATACGTTCCTGCTGGTGGTGACTGCTGGCTGTTTCGAACCTGTTCCCAAACAGCACAACGAATTCTATCAAGCTGTCACATCCTACCAACTGACCTGCAGCAAAATAGCGGATGTCGTCATTATGAGCACCCCAATCACGTGTCCACTGTCCGACAACACCGAATCACGTTTATCATTGTCTGTCTGTGAGTAAGGTCAAGGTTACAAAGGGTCATTCAGTATTCACAACAGCTGATTGAAAACAAACGAGTCGTGGTGACTAGATTTAGACTCCGACAAGCTGCTAAATTACTTCCCTTATGTTAGGTAACATGTTCACTCTGGATCTGACCACAAACCATATCTGCTCTGTCCAGCAGGTCCACAAATGTATTTTCCGAGAGTGTAGGACAAAAACGTAAGAGGCCAAAACCCCCACGGACCCCCAGTTAAAAACGTTTAAATCAGCTGTATGTATTATTGAAGCTTAATGAGCCATTATATTAGACTATATGTTATTTCCTAAGATTGACATGAAACAAGACTTGAAGCTATCACAGATTGGATAGATAGATAGATAGATAGATAGATAGATAGATAGATAGATAGATAGATAGATAGATAGATAGATAGATAGATAGATAGATAGATAGATAGATAGATAGATAGATAGATAGATAGATAGATAGATAGATAGATAGATAGATAGATAGATAGATAGATAGATAGATAGATAGATAGATAGATAGATAGATAGATAGATAGATAGATAGATAGATAGATAGATAGATAGATAGATAGATAGATAGATAGATAGATAGAAGTGTTGTCCTTAAAAAGCTACTACAATTTGTGGTCTCCTACTACATTTATGGTCTCCTACTACATTTGTGGTCTTCTACTACATTTTGTGGTCTCCTACTACATTTTGTGGTCTCCTACTACATTTGTGGTCTTCTACTACATTTTGTGGTCTCCTACTACATTTGTGGTCTTCTACTACATTTGTGGTCTCCTACTACATTTTGTGGTCTTCTACTACATTTTGTGGTCTTCTACTACATTTTGTGGTCTCA
Source organism: Bulinus truncatus (assembly GCA_021962125.1). NCBI lineage: Eukaryota > Metazoa > Mollusca > Gastropoda > Planorbidae > Bulinus > Bulinus truncatus. Next base: position 126,955 of record JAGDYQ010000043.1, on the reverse strand, counting down.
TACTACATTTGTGGTCTTCTACTACATTTGTGGTCTTCTACTACATTTTGTGGTCTCCTACTACATTTGTGGTCTCCTACTACATTTTGTGGTCTTCTACTACATTTTATGGTCTCCTACTACAAAATGTGGAAGTCCTAGGGACATGCAGCTTAATAAATCTGTGGTAATTGCATTTTAAAGATTCGAAAGTTCCCTAATCCTCTTTGACCATCTCATCTCCTCATCTCAGTTGAAACGTTCCTGGCGTATTGTAACGGTCCTCTTTTTAAGACTGACAACTTTTTTTTCTCCCGTCCTTCGGCCATTGTGGTCAGTCAACAAAATGTGTGTGTCCATCTCTCACCTTGATGACCAGCCTCATTCAGTCCATCCCAGCGTAATTCCCCACCCCCCTTCTGTTTCGAGGTGATTAAAAGATCACCTCCCCGTCCCCCCACCCCCTAACCCTATAAAAGACTATTTTTTTTCCTTCTCGGGTGTCCACCGTTGTCATTGTGTGTCTGTCCATCTCCAAGGACGCTGTCCACGTAACTCAGGGTAGCTCGTGTTAAGACACCCAGAGAACCGGTCACAAAGTCTGAGGGTGTTGGTCAGCCAAATAAAATCTCTCTAAAGCGTCCATTACTGCAATAAAAAGAAGAAAAAAAAATCTATCAGATGCTTTGAAATGTGAAACTGGGCCAGGGTGAAATAAAGAGAGACTAACCCCTCTTCTGGTAGAGAAACTCTTAAAGTATGAAGTAAGATTCATAAAGTACTTATGTTCAAAGTAACTTAGAAATAAACATATAATGTTATCAATCGCTTAAAATAATATAATCACCTCAGTAAAGTACCATTGAGATAAACATCATAGGTTTTAAAGAGTGACTGAATTTGAGTGTAGAATATACTTCATTGTATGCGCGATACTAATGTAAAATATGTAAGTACAATGGTACCTTAGATATAAATCATTGGGTCAATAACAGGAATTTACATTGAATTACACTGTATCACAAGAATGAGCTTGCCTTTGTCAATATCATCTTCCCATGGGTTACTTATGTTAAGCAAGGATTCAGGGTAGGGGGGGAAGGGAGGAGCTAAGAGGCTCTATAAAAAAATGACCAGTTATGTACTAGATATTAGTCGTGAATTACATATGAAAACAAGCAATTTAAGTCTTTTCCGTTACTGACAAAGGACATTTTAGAGCAATTTGGCCGGACGAAATCCGTATTTTTTTCCCGGGTTACAGCCATAAATATTGCTCCACGCGCATGAATTTTGATAAATTTAGAGAGGGAAGTAATCATGTTGAATAACTATTACAAAAATAAATAATGATTACGCCCCTTTGATTAGCTTTTATTATTTATATTTAAAATATAAGCAAAAACGGTATATAAGAAACTCTTATATTTTGGCTTTGGGAGGTCAGATTGCAAAATGGACTTTTGATGTACACTTGGCAGGCCAAGACCTACAAAATGATATATACATCATGGGTCTAGGACTTATTGTTGCTGAGATATATGGCGCTCCATTGTTAATATAGCTTATATAGTAAAAAACGGTACTTTATAAGCCCCCTTTTACGGCCCTCAGACGTCAGATCGCGAAATAAACTTTTGCTGCATTAATGGCAGGCCAAGACCTACAAAATGATAAATACATCATGGGTCTAGGACTTATGGTTGTTGAGATCTAGGGTGATGACGGACAGACAGACAGACAGACAAAACGAGGACAATAGAGCGTTTTTTTTCGAAAATGCTCTAAAAATTGACAGGTCGAAGAAATGTTATCAGAGCAAATGACATGAACAAAAATCAGTTCAACAAATAAATAAATATCTGTATTTGATGAGGAGAACGGTGGTCGTGCGGTAAAGCGCTCGAACGTTGACTTGATGGTTATGGGTTCGATCTTCGGTGAGACCTAAAGTGGGAATGAGAGAAGGGTACTGTCGAAACATTCCAAAACTGTTTATAGGATCTAACTGTAAGAGAGAAAAATTTTGGCCTTACATGGACTTCACAGAGCTACATGACACTATTTTAGGTCACACAAATACATGACAGTATTATTAGTCACATAGCTACATGACATAGCTACATGACAGTATTATAGGTCACAGAGGCACATGACAGTATTATTGGTCACAGAGGTACATGACAGTATTATTGGTCACAGAGCTACATGACAGTAGTATAGGTCACAGAAATACACGACCGTATTACAGGTCACAGAAATACATGACAGTATTATAGGTCACAGAGCTACATGACAGTATTATAGGTCACAGAGCACCTTGACAGTATTATTTGAAATTCAAATTTCATTTCCAAATAATCATTAAAAGTTATCTAATTTGACTTTTCTGGAATTCATAAAAAATAATCGTATCTTTTATGTAAATAACATCTCAATGACACCTATCTCTCAATGTTCTCGCAATTATTTTATACTAGCTATACCTTGCAAAACATTTGCATAGAGTTACATCCCCTTAGGCTTGATTTGTTGGCTAGGTCATTTTTTGGGCAGATCCGATTTTTTATGGTTGTATTTTAAACTGGAATACTGTTGTATTAATTCTTTACTTTCGATATAACGCAGAACCCACACCACTATTATTTATATAGATTAATGTATGGCTTATTAGTTGTAACTATTTTATTGAAAATGAAACAATACACACACACACACACATATGTATACATAAAAAGAAAACTATATATATATATATATATATATATATATATATATATATATATATATATAGTTTTCTTTTTATTCACTTCCTGATTCAGTTGTGCGTTTAACGCCCCTTATGAAAATTACTATTTTGTGTAAGACGTAACAATTTTTATAGGTAAATTACATTGTTGTTTTATCCCTTTCTCCCAGCCCAATACCGGATTCCTCACAGTTGCCCTCTGGCGTGTGTGTGTCCCGGGGGTCACAGTGTTTATCTCCGCGTGTCTGAAACTCCCTGAGGAGTTCACTCTACTCCTTTGTTTCTCGTGTCACGCGTTAAAGGGTTTTGAACCTCGGGCCCTCGCCATCTGGATTAGTTTCCAGGTATCGTGGTGGGGGTAGAAGTGGACGACTGGAATAGAGGGGATGAGGGGGGGGGGGCTAATGTCGTAGGCAGAGATGAATAAGATAAATTACAGATCAGGTCAACCCAAGTCTCAGCTTGAAAACTGTTGAATTGAATTTGTCCCCCCACTTTTCTACCGTATTTCTAACCGTTCCTGATAAATTCTTTCTCTCACCCACCCACGACATCATGAAAGTATACGCCCCTGTACACTTCGTTAGTAAAATACAGAGGCGCTCCCCTCCACACTTCCATGCGTGTTACGTCCACTAATTGCAAACTTGCCAAAGGAAAAAAAAATGTGTTTGGTCTCTAGTTGAAGTGAATGTTGTTACCCTGAACAACACCCACCACCACCACCACCACCTCACCCTCACCCTACCACCCTCAAACAAACGCATCCTAGTAGAATGAAAGAAACTTGTTTAGAAAATACCCACTCCTTATCGCTCCACCTCTCAGCCCTCTGCCCCCCATTCTCAACTCGCCATTTCAACCCCGATGCTTTCTATTGTTGGTTGAGATGTGGACAGGTCAGGAGTTGTTTTATGTATTCAGGTCAGGGTAAACATTCAATTTTGGAAAGGAAAAAAAAACTATTCCTAAATGAAAAAGAAACACAAGAGACACAAGTGATGGATTAATATCTCACTTCTAAGTTGCCATTTGTGTGAATGTACACATGTATGGGTTATAGTTTAACAATGTATTGCATATTAATAAAACAGTAAATACTTTATCTCTTCATCGTGTCTGGTCAGATCTATTCTGGTGTTACAACTTGACCAACTCATTGGTGGTACTTTGTCGAGACCACTCGGAATGTTGCAAGTAAAGGGTTCGAATCATCGAGAAGCAATTAATTCTGTTGTAGACTATGGTGAAATGTAGAAAGGTCATTTTTTCAAATGTCTATATCTTTTCAGGCGCATGCAATCAAGTGTCAACATTTTATCTTTTAAAAAAATGGTACCTGGTTCGGTCTCCGGTGATGACCAAGGACATTTTTCTGGTCTTGGCTCAAGTTCTCGATATAACTCCCGTGGTGCCTCCATGGCCATTGCACTATTTGGCTATGGTGAGGATGGAAGAAGGGCACCATAAAAACCATCCCATTAGTGGTTTATAGGATCTAAGAGATTTCATCTCATCCTTACAGAGACTTCATATACACACTTGGATGATCGCGCCAGTAACAAAACATTAGGGAATACACTAAATACTAGACCTTTACAGCATAGATAGGGACTATAATTGACTAGAACCTTACAATATAGATAATGACTATAATTGACTAGAAGTAGGGCATGCTACTAAACAAAGTCTCTCAGCCAACACTAACGTTCTATATATATATATATATATATAGGTCTAGTCAATATTGCTACATTTGTCTGTGAGTCAATCGATGCAAAGAGATAGATTGTGGACAACTGAAGAGAAAATGTTATTGAATATTAAGACTTTAAATAAATTATTTTTAAAACGCATTTAGAGTTAAATGATGCACATTTTTTGTTCATTAAATAGTTTCTTTCAAATACTTTAAGGGGTCATCCACTTTTTACGTAACGCTTTTTTTCTTGATATTGAACCTCCTTCCAGTTTTTTCACACTTTATTATTTCATATACAACACAACAGCCTAACCCCCATACATAACCCAGAAAATATCAGTCATAAATAATATTTTTTAGAACAGAGAATAACTTTATATATATGTATATATATATATATATATATATATATATATATATATATATATATATATATATATATATATATCGGGGACGGGAATAGTGGTGGGTTTAAAAAAAATATCACCGTTATCCCGCAGCGAATATCGTGATGAATCTTGATTGGTCGCTTTCAATCACGAGATGTCAAACTATAATTGGCCACTTCCTCGGTTGCGTCATTCAGCAGAGTTCTTCCACCTCTCATTCACGTAAACCAGACGATGACAAAAAAATCGTGTCTGCTATACCGAACAAAACTATTTCATTCCATGGTGTGAAGTCTGGTGGTGTTCTGGACCAGTGGTCACTCATGGTCATTGTCTGACTCTGCAGGCGCCTATTTTTTTATTTCTCACGTGTCTGACACAGACGCTAGAAGAGTCTGCACGCCTTCCAGTTTGAAACCTGGATGATAAACTGGGCTCTGTCGACCGGGTGGTATGGTAGGTCTAAATGTAACCGGTTGTGAGGTAATGATGTGCTAGAAGACAGCAGAAGGGGGGAAAGTCTAATTACGAACTGACAGTTGACACCTATACCAGGACATTTTCATCATTTTTTTCCACAGCATTATTATGTGGAAAAGATTGTGCGAGTTAATCCTTTAGACCTGAAACAATAGAAACATTTAATAATGTGCCCCTCTCTAGCTCAAGATTCTTTTTTGTCTATACACCCCGCACTAGCTATTGTTACGTCAGACATCAACAGGTCATGGGTTCGGAATTCCCATATTGCCAGTCAGTTAATGTCGTCATGCAATAATTTCCTAGTCGATCTAGACCAGGGGTGGGTCAGGCCCGCCCCCTTCAGGTTGTTTTATGTGACTCACTTTCTGTTCCTCTCAGTTCATGAATGACATTCATTTCAATTTGTATTATTTCATTGAAACATTACGTCTGTTCTAAAAATTCGCCTAGCCCTGACCTATAAATTCTATGTGAAAACATTCAGACTATATATGTCATATGTGTCTATTGTAATTGATATGATGTCTATGTAGAGAAGGTATCTCTAAAACTGTTAGTAATGAAATCATCGTTACCGTTAATTAAACAGATCTAGATGTAATCAATACGAGATCTGATCAGTAATTATTAATGCCATAAGTGTTATTAATCAGGATTTCATTGATAATTCGGAAAAAAATCATTCGGGTCTCAATCTTAAAGATATGATATCAATGGTATAGTGTTAAAACTAATATATTATATCAATGGTATAGTGCTTAAACTAATATATTATATCAATGGTATAGTGCTCAAACTAAGATATTATATCAATGGTATAGTGCTCAAACTGATATATTATATCAATGGTATAGTGCTAAAACTAATATATTATATCAAAGGTATAGTGCTCAAACTAATATATTATATCAATGGTATAGTGCTCAAACTATTCACATATTTATTACAACACTGTGGACATGGGGGCAAATTTAATTTGCATCCTTTCTATTAATACTGAAGTCACAATCTTTGATGATCTATGTGGCGATGACACAAACCTACACATCCAATGGGCGAAAGGAATTTCGTTACATGTATTGATATTTAATAAGTATCAATTGATTTATCTGATTTCAATGTGAACATTCGGTTAGTGGCTCTGAAACAGTAAGGAAAAAATTATTTTGACTTAACATAAAAGCTTCACTAATTTTTTCAGACAGATAGATCCCCCCCCCCCCCCACAATTGGTTGATTAAGAAACAATCAGTTATGTAACATATGGAGAAAGGGTTATCAATATGTATACATGGAATCTCAATCAGTCTGAATTATACATTGGTTATTGCACGTTCCACTCTTTGACAATCACTTCGTTAGGTAATGTGATGCTCACCACTGTCACTATCACTATCTGAGCCGTGACTGTCTGAATGTTAAAACCCAATGTCCAGGAAACATCTCACTCCATAATTCTTAATTTATTTAGCCTCTCCTTTGTTTCATCTACAGGTTGGCCACTGGTCATCTCGAGAGCAACGCCAACTCTTTAGAGAGAAGTAAATGTGTCCGATTCCTCTGATACACGCAGGACTGGACATCAACCGATTCATTACATGAAAAGATGGACGGCGGTCAGACCAAATCAATTCCTAATTGATGCAATAAACAAGTTTCCCTTCATGTCAGATAAAAACCGTCAGCCATGATCCCAGCGCATCAGGACCCTTCCCCCCCCCTCCCAACCAATTTCCTCACGTCGCTGACGTCACAATTCCTGCAAGCACAAGAAGATACAACAAGATGGGACGCTCTTATCTTGCCGATCGGTCTCTTTGAATCGGCCACGCGCTAGGGTAAGTTTACGGTGAAGGAGATGGGTGAGGGAGGAGTGACTAGGGACTTTACAAGATGGCGGAATCGCTCATCTCTGCGTGAGTCCAAATTTGGCCACCGTCGAACTAATAACACCCGGAGGGGTTATTTAACTTTATTTCCGCCCCCACCACCATTTTCTCCCCGTTTGTGAATTGTATCTGACGGCAAGAAAATCTTCAAAGGAAAGTTTCCAAATTTGATGCCAGCGGGTGTAGATAACGAAAAAAAAAAAAGACCACGGTCAGTTTGACCCGATGTGTAAAATGTAACGACCATTGGTCATAATTCACTTCATGGTGTTATTCGTAGTGACTGTGAGGGGAGGGGCGATGAAATGGTATATGTTGTCTCTTTATGACGCAACTTCTCATACGTCAATATGTCGACAATATTTATATTGACTGTATTTTGTAATGATATGTTGTAGCAAAATTATTTGTAGTTTTGTAATAAATAAGTCGGTGATTCTGCATGTTGCAAATTATTTAATAATTGTTAATCAGTTAGCGGCTATCTGTCCCTAAACTTGGCCTCAAACTCCAATCTCTCCTAAAGTTTTACAGTCTGAGTGTACTGCTGGTTTCCTACCTAGGCAGATGACTTGAAAACCACTATAAATAAACAGATCTCATTAAGAAACAAATCAGAAAAGTAAAATTACAAAACAATGTCCAAATTTACTTCCATTTTTTAAACTTTACGGTATCGGTATCAATTTTTTTTTTAAAAACGTGATATATAAAATTATGGACTGTAACATCCACCACACAAAGATCGCACAAATTGATGACATGAACCCCCCCCCACCCCAAATCCGCCCTTGCGCCCCCTCAAGCCGTGCTCGAAGTGACGCCCTTGATGCTAGGAAATGTTCAAATCCCTCAATATGCCGTGACTACTGAAATAGACTCTACTGAATTGTACGAACTATGAGGGCTCCTGACCATAATAAGACAAGCCCCCATTTTTTATAGACGAAAAACAAGAAGAAATGAACTTGTCTCGCTTACAGCGTTCGGACTTTAAAGTAAACTCAGAGAAATGCAATAATTGTACACATTCTCTGCCCCGGTGAGTGCTGTAAGAGTGTTTTATGGCAACTACAAAAGCAGTGTCATTAGTAGTTCGGTGGATAACTATTTCATACTTAAAATGCTCACATATTGTATTTTTATGTAGAATTTACATGTGTGATAAATGTAAGCTTTCTCGCTAAATCAGAACAGGCACAAAATTGAGCTACAAGATTAGGCAAGAAAAAAATCAACAGAAAGTGAAGATAAATAAAAGCTATGAAAATAAAATGGAATACATTTTAGAAAATAGAGTGAGAGTGAATGTTTACTTGAATGTTAACTTGGCATATGTTAGGATGTTGACCTGTGTATTGTTGACTACCATTGTTGAACAAATGTATTAGCTGGTCAGCAGCGGAAATTTTATTGTCATCGATCCAGTGTTGAACGACAAAATGCCTGACATTGTAAGCTATTGTTTATTCACTGTAGAGGTCGATACTGACCATTGTCCAGTTTCCATCTGTTGCTCGGCACGAGCTGTGTACTGAATCATCTTCTACATTGTTATTTTGTTATCAAATCTTTTATTACATCCCGATTTCCTTTCTTCGTCGCCTCTTCTCTCTGTCTCTCTCTGTCTCTCTATCTCTCCCTCTCTCTCTCTCTCTCTCTCTCTCCCTCTCTCTCCCTCTCTCTCTCCCTCTTTCTCTCTCTCTCTCCCTCTCTCTCTTCTCCCTCTCTCTCTCTCTTCTCCCTCTCTCTCTCTCTCTCTCCCTCTCTCTCTCTCCCTCTCTCTCCCCCCCTCTCTCTCTCTCCCGCTCTCTCTCTCCCGCTCTCTCTCTCTCCCTCTTTCTCTCCCCCCCCCCTCTCTCTCTCTCCCTCTCTCTCTCTCTCTCTCCTCTCTTTCTGTCTCCCTCCCTTCCCCCGTTTCTCTGTCTCTCTGTTTGAAATTAGCAGCTACTCTGTTCTGTGTGCCTGATCATATCCGTGCGTCTCTCTGCGTTTTATCTGCCCTCCCCCCCCCCGCTTATTTGTTCTACTTAGTAAAATGTATTACCTGAGCCCCCCTGCTATTGCCTGGCCCCTGCTGTAGAATGCCTGCCCCCCCCCCCGGTAGAATTTTCACGCTACGGGCTGGCTGCCTGATGATGTAAAGCTAATAAAGGATTGTGTCTCGAAGGGCTAATGCAGCTTATTAGATTACTTTGAAAAAAATTCAATATATATATATATATATATATATATATATATATATATATATATATATATAAATATTTGAATCCAGGTACATATTATATTTTTTAATAAAAATGGGGTCAAATAATAGATTTTATAGCAAAAGTAGGGGTTATGTCCGCTGGGGGTTTTGTCCGCTGGGGGTTTGTCCGGATACCTTTGAAATCTGACTCACTGTTGAAATAAGTATCACTGTTTATTTCAATCTTTCTGTTCATATATGTCTGTTTATCTGCTTCTGTGTTATTTCTGTATGTCTGTCAGTTTACCTCCATCTTTTCAAATCTAAGTGCCTGTCTCTGTAAATGTCTTCCAATGTTCAATTTTAATATTTCTGTGATTATTGTTAAGTATACATTATTACAATAGTTCCATTATGAACATATTTAATCAAGTATACATTATTACAATAGGTCCATTATGAATATATTTAATCAAGTATACATTATTACAATAGTTCCATTATGAACATATTTAATCAAGTATACATTATTACAATAGTTCCATTATAAACATATTTAATCAAGTATACATTATTACAATAGTTCCATTATGAATTTATTTAATCAAGTACACATTATTACAATAGTTCCATTATGAATATATTTAATCAAGTATACATTATTACAATAGTTCCATTATGAATATATTTAATCAAGTATACTTGTGTACTGATGACTGAGAATATTTACGGGTAAATAAGATAAACAAAATTTTTTGTTTAATCTGAAGTTCACATACCAATCACTGTGCACACTTTTAAACAGGGTGTCAATTTTAAGGGCGTCTCGTCTATCGACAATGAATATGACAGGTATCTACTTACCTCTGAACACTATGTCTATATAAGACACGGTAGAACGTAAAACGTTTTCGCACCTTGAGTACACAAAGCACTTAAAAAGACCGTTTAGAAATCAAGTCATATACCAGACAGTTTTACTGGAAACAACCATGCAATACACACAAAAAAACTTTGGAGAGTTGTAAAGTATATTAATTATGATCAGCGTTCACCTAGTTTGCATTTCTTAATGAACACAATCTTTAAAAGGGCATTTGAAAATGCAAGGCACCAATGAAATTGAAGACATTCATTATACTGAAGACAACTACTACAATAGTAAGCAACAACCAAAATACACAGACACACACTTCAGTAGAGTAGAGGATCTCAAACTTGTTGCCATTCCGCGACCCACTAATAAATCGGTTGTTGTTGTTGTCGTTGTTGTTGTTGTTGTTGTCGTTGTTGTTGTCTTTGTTGTTGTTGTTGTTGTCGTCGTTGTTGTTGTTGTTGTTGTTGTTGTTGTTGTCGTTGTTGTTGTTGTCGTTGTTGTTGTTGATGTTGTGGTTGTTGTTGTTATTGTCGTTGTTGTTGTTGTCGTTGTTGTTGTTGTTGTCGTTGTTGTTGTTGTCGTAGTTGTTGTTGTTGTTGTGGTTGTCGTCGTTGTTGTTGTTGTTTGGTTGTCGTTGTTGTTGTCGTTGTTGTTGTCGTTGTTGTTGTTGTCGTTGTTGTTGTTGTCGTTGTTGTTGTTGTTGTCGTTGTTGTAGTTGTCGTTGTTGTTGTTGTGGTTGTCGTTGTTGTTGTTGTTGTTGTCGTTGTTGTTGTTGTTGTTGTGGTTGTCGTTGTTGTTGTTGTTGTTGTCGTTGTTGTGGTTGTCGTTGTTGTTTTTGTTGTTGTCGTTGTTGTTGTTGTTGTCGTCGTCGTTGTTGTTGTTGTCGTTGTTGTTGTTGTTGTTGTCGTTGTTGTTTTTGTTGTTGTTGTTGTTGTTGTTGTCGTTGTTGTGGTTGTCGTTGTTGTTTTTGTTGTCGTTGTTGTGGTTGTCGTTGTTGTTGTTGTTGTCGTTGTTGTTGTTGTCGTCGTTGTGGTTGTCGTTGTTGTTGTTGTTGTCGTTGTTGTTGTCGTCGTTGTTGTTGTTGTTGTATATATTCTCGGGTAGGGACCGACTTCTTATCAGTCCGCGACCCACTCTATAAGAACCATTGCATTCAACTTTAACAAAACTTTAGGCTAAACAAAGACTAAAATGTAAACAATGGCTGCTGGGTTTGTCCGACTAGACACTGGGGTTCAAAAGACACTGTGGTTCACTTGACACTTGTCCAACTAGACACCTGGGTTCAAAAGACACTGTGGTTCACTTGACACTTGTCCAACTAGACACCTGGGTTCAAAAGACACTGTGGTTCACTTGACATTTGTCCAACTAGACACTTGGGTTCAAAAGACACAGTGGTTCACTTGACACTTGTCCAACTAGACACCTGGTTTCAAAAGACACTGAGGTTCACTAGCCAGTTGTCCAACTGGACGCTTGGGTTCACTTTCCACTTGTTCGACTCGACACTGGGGTTCACAAGACACTGTGGTTCACTTGACACTTGTCCAACTGGACTCTTGGTTTCACTTGCCACTTCCAACTAGACACCTGGGTTCAAAAGACACTAGGGTTCACTAGCCAGTTGTCCAACTGGACGCTTGGGTTCAAAAGACACTGTGGTTCACTTGACACTTGTCCAACTAGACACTTGGGTTCAAAAGACACTGGGGCTCACTAGCCAGTTGTCCAACTGGACGCTTGTGTTCACTTGCCACTTCCAACTAGACACCTGGGTTCAAAAGACACTAGGGTTCACTAGCCAGTTGTCCAACTGGACGCTTGGGTTCAAAAGACACTGAGGTTCACTAGCCAGTTGTCCAACTGGACGCTTGGGTTCACTTGCCTCTTGTCCGACAAGACACTGGGGTTCACAAGACACTGGGGTTCACTCGCCACTTGCCCGACTGGACGCTTGGGTTCACTAGCCATTTGTCCGATAGCTCCAAATGTATACTGCCGAGAAACTAAACGAACATTTACGTTTCACTAATGTAATTTGTTTGCCTTAGATAGCCCCACATTATTTCCCAGGGAGCCCCACCGCAATGGTTTAACCAAGGAACCCAAACACACTGGTTTAACCAAGGAACCCAAACATACTGGTTTAACTAAGGAACCCAAACACACTGGTTTAACCAAGAAACCCAAGCACACTGGTTTAACCAAGGAACCCAAACACACTGGTTTAGCCAAGGAACCCAAGCACACTGGTTTAACCAAGGAACCCAAGCACTCTGGTTTAACCCAGGTACCCAAAACACACTGGTTTATCAAAGAGCCTATAAGTAAAGAATGTATTTTAATGTGTCTCACACACGTCCAAATAACGTTCTATAATACTGCCATCATTAACTGTCGATAACACGTACATTTCTATAACACCACCCGAAAATGGATTTTCAATAAGGAATTTTTTTTTATTAAAGGTCTGAACCAAATACACTTAATAACAGAACATTTAAAAAAGGGATTTCAGTTTAGCATTTAATAAAAAGAAAATCGAGACATCGGAATGTCGATCAATGCCTTCAATCAAAATCTTCGATCACTCTTCAATTCCACATTGATTTCACTCGTTTATCTGTTCGCTCATAAATCAATTGAGCTGCACTGATAGCTTTGTCAACATAAGGGAGGGAACTACTTAGGTAGTCTAAGACTTCGATTAATGTGGGGCAAAGTATTATTTCAGTTGTAGGACATTTTTTGAGAACTGGCCAAGTGTTCGTGTGTGTGTGTGTGTGTTCGTGTGTGTGGGGGGGTGTATGTGTGTTCGTGTGTGTGTGTGTGTATGAAGTAAATAGGAATGAAAATAAATGCATTACAAATGTAGTAGGAGACCACAAAATGTAGTAGGAGACCACAAAATGTAGTAGGAGACCGTAGGAGACCATAAATGTAGTAGGAGACCACAAATGTAGTAGCTTTTTAAGGACAACACTTGCTTCTATCTATCTATCTATTTATCTATCTATCTATCTACCCTATCTAATATATCTATCTATCTATCTATCGTTTTACATGAAACGAGAAAAAATGATGGAGAAAATAGACAGACTCACATATATACATTCACACTAAATCTGAGTGACTACAGACCGACTGAAAGTTTTTTAAACATTGTAAATTTTAATACGTCCAAACAAAATTTTCTTTTAACGAGTATATGCTGGTAATTTGACACAAATAATACATTGAATTTTATGAGATCCTGACTTGCCAACTTTCTACCATTGACCTATGACGTCATCATCTTTATGTTGACAAAACCAACAATCAACCATCACAGACAAACATCATTGGCCACATGTACAACAATTAGATTGATCTGGTGGCTGGTGAATTGAAATGAAGGTCCTAGTCAGATATATCAGAATAACCAGATGACCATTAAGTGACGAGCTAGAGAAGTCAGGTAATGTAAGAGTGACTAATATGTAAATAACTGACGCTTATTCCATCAATTTTACATTCTATCATTTATACTTGATGCTTTCATCTGACTTGAGATAGTCGATAGTACCAAATACCAAAACAAAGAACAAAAGGGATTCGTTGATCATACGTTGATTGAATCCAAGCAACTTGTTAAAGGTTAGGTTTGAAGCACGTAATGACGAAAGTTAGTTATGTCCACTGTGGTGCCTCTATATCTCTTGTTGACCCGGTCATTTTGAGTGATCTAAAAGGGACATTATGAAACTGATTCTGTATCGCACCTAAACATTACATTACATACGTCATGCTGCTTCATTGAATCCACGTCACCAGACCTAGCAAGAAGTAATATTAAATACTAGCTGTACCCTGCAAAACCTTTGCATAGAGTTATATCCCCTTATGCTTGATCGGTAGGCTAGTTTATTTTTTGGTTTCGGGCAGACCCGATTTTTTTCATGGTTGTATTTTAAACTGGAATACTGTTGTATTAATTCTTTACTTTCGATTTAACGCACACTGGAAATGAGTATTATTATATATGATTAAACACTTTCTACTGTTAGACCTGCCTGTTGTGTATTGTATGTCTTTTTACAATATATATATATATATATATATATATATATATATATATATATATATATATACAGCCCAACCTCGGTATACGAACAATTCGTTCCAGATAAATGCTCGTAATCTACAAAACTCGTATATCAAAGCTGATTTACCCATAAGAAGTAAGGGAAACTATAATTACTCTTGAATGCATTTTTATTACTTTGATCCTTCAATTGCATGGAGTGATAAAATGCAATCAGTGTGTATGACTTCTTTTACTAATAGAATCGATTCTTCCTGTTTGCTTACCGTTTTTGCGCGGCGTTAACATGGAACATATTCAGTGACACTTGATATAACTTATTTATAACAATTTTAGTAAAGTGTTGTGTTTGACAGACTCACAGCTCGTACTGCTAGCCTCAATGGTATTATGTTTCAAACATTTTACATACGTTTATTTTCTTTAAAGTGTGAGGATTTGTCAGTTTTCCTTCTTGTGTGCATCATCATGGCTACTACACGATTACAACAGTTTTAACACAGTTGGTCGTGCGGTGTAGAACGCTCGAGTGTCGACCGTAGAGAGAGTCCTGGGTTCGAACCTCAGTGAGAAACCTTGGGATTTTTCAGGTCCTGGTGTAAGTCCCCAAGTCCACCCAGCTTTAAATGGGTACCTGACTTTAAGTTGGGAAGTAAAGACGGCTGGGCGTTGTGCTTACCACACAATCCATTCATATGCCGAGGTTATAGAAACAGATAAATTCTACACTTCGTCTGACCCCATGAGCCCTTAGGGACTTAAGGGAACTTTACTTTATTTTTAATTTTTTAACGAAATACGAGCAAACATTTGTTCACCATAAAGTAAAGCTCAGTTGGACAGATGGCCGAGTGGTGTAGATACTCGACTGTCGAAATGAGAGTCATGGGCTCGATTCATGGAATTTTTCCAGGTGTTATATGGTGCAAAGTCATCTCACAAGTCCACACAATCCCTTCAAATGCCGAGGTTATAGAAACGGTATCCGGACCAAACCCCAAGCGGACAAAACCCCTAGCAGACATAGCGGAATTTTCTTTTCAAAGTACCCCAATAAGCTGCATTACCCTGTCGAGTCACAGTGGTCAAAAGTCAATCCCTTGTTAACTTTACATCAACAGGCAGCTTATCTTACAAGGTAAAAAAAAACAAAATTAAAGGTTTTAGCCCAAGGTCAATACTGACCGTATCTTAATTCTACCTTTTGATTCTCGCGCCAGACACACATTTTATAGCAGACGGTAAAAAAAAAGGCATAAGAACCACAGTGGTCGAAAACCAAACCTTTATTTAGGTAAAACAACATAGAAACATGCCTAATGATAGACTGTGTTGACAGACATGATATCTCTTATATCGACAAACCTTTCCCTTAGCCCATGGTCAACTTTGTATATATAGAAGTATTAATAATATTGACTTATATTAAATCTTAATATTTTGGGGGTTTTGTTCGCTGGGGTTTTGTCCGCTGGGAGTTTTGTACGTTGGGGCTTTTGTCTTTGGGGGTTTTGTCCTACACTCTATAGAAACGGTAATTCTACACTTCATCTGCCCCGATGGCCAAGTAGGACTAAGGGAACTTACAAGTAAGTAAGGGAAGAGTCATAGCCTCAGTTGTGATAATATAAATCTAGTTAGATATAGCAGCTAATATAGTTAGATATAGCAGCTAATACATATTACTTGTACTGCCTAACCTCAGTCATATACCAAGTTAGAATTTTAATTTGGCAAAAAATGTTGCTTGTCTTGCAATTTATCGAGAGATTTTGGCAAAGATATTTGATTGTTTTGCAATTCACTCGTAAAGTTAATCGTAACTAAGGTTTGACTGTACTAACTTAACAGCGTAGTTAGAATGTCTTAAAACGCTTCATATGTGATATTTATTTTGTGGAAAATACACGACGTACGCTGAGAGCAGTTGCTGAAAGATATTCAGGAACCAGGGGACCGATGAAGATATCCGTGAACTAAATATTTACAGTGTAGACAAATGTTGCAAACTGAAGATCACAATATCTTGATTTACTGCCGGCCCATAGTGTCAAAACATAACTCATTAGTCCATGATTTCACCTGCACATCTGCCTAGAGTGGTCTCATGGAGTTGAATTGAAGCCACTTGAGGTGCACGTCAAACTGTTGGCCCTTGAGGTGCACGTCGAATTGTAGGCACTTGTGGTGCACGTCGAATTGTAGGCACTTGTGGGACACTGACGTCAGACTTATGAAGTGGACACTTTCTCTTTTTCTTATTATCAACAACTGAGTTTATTAAACATGCAGGTGTTTGAAATCAATACGTGCTATTGATTACAAGATCAACAGACTGTAGGAGTTTGGAAAAACAAAAACAACTCGACTCACAGAAGATTGTATTCAATGGATGTATTGTTTATATTTAATGTCTTTTTTGAACTTTCTCTTTTATTCTATTTTTTTTTATTCTTCCTTGTTTATCTCCCTTGTCGTTTACGGTTTTCTTATACATTGTGTTTTGTTATTTTTTTTATTATGTACCATTATATTTACTTATTTTTTGTTAAAGTGCAATAGTCAACTGGATAGGTAAATATTTGTTTGCCTGACGTATTCTTCCCTAGGCACACAAATACTTAAAGTGATAAAAAACAGAAACTGTCGACTTTTTTAAAAACTCTTGAGTGTTATTGGGTGTGCATGACGGATCAATATCATACAGGTAATATCATACAGGTAATGCCATACAGGTAATATCATACAGGTAATATCATACAGATAATATCATACAGGTAATATCATACAGGTAATGCCATACAGGTAATGTCATACAGGTAATATCATACAGATAATATCATACAGGTAATATCATACAGGTAATACCATACAGGTAATATCATACAGGTAATATCATACAAGTAATATCATAATGTAATATCATACAGGTAATGCCATACAGGTAATATCATACAGGTAATAACATAATATAATATCATACAGGTAATATCATACAGGTAATATCATACAGGTAATATCATACAGGTAATACCATACATGTAATATCATACAGGTAATACATACAGGTAATACCATACAGGTAATATCATAAGGTAATATCATACAGGTGGTATCATAAGGTAATATCATACAGGTAATATCATAAGGTAATATCATACATGTAATATCATACATGTAATATCATACATGTAATATCATATGTTTGAGCGGCACGATAGCGCAGTCGATAGGTAACTCGACTCGCATGCTTGGGGTACAGGATTCAATCCCTGGTAATGTCATTCATATTCGCCGCTGACTTTGGTGTCGCTCAAAGATAAATATATATGTTTGAATGTTATAGAATATCAATAAATGCAGCCATTATATTACCTCCATGACCACTGCCCCACCGTACATGGGTAAATTTCTCCCAGCAGTAGTTACCCAGTTTTTATAAGTTCATGACATCTAGTCACCAGTGATTCACACACAAAACAAAGACATTAATATTTCAATGTCCATATGTCAATATTTTGTAAGTCTTTTTATTTGTGGACGACTTCATTCTTGAACAAGCAAAGTGTTTATACCGATTCATTTCATACATTGTATGACTTCCGTGTTTTGAGTCTGTGAACGTATGTCACAATTGTAATAAACTTAGCGTACAATGTCTGACACATTTATTAAACACTATACTGCACTTGTTATCTCAATAGGGAGTAGCTCGTGTAATGCTGGGTGCACCTCCTGATCAAGCAAACAATGACCCTGTCAGAAAACACCGGACCAGTTTATGTTTGTTTTTTTTTTTATCTTTTCTATATCACCATTATAAGCCGAGGGTGCAATCGACGTGGAGGCACTATGCAAGAGAAAGTTAACTGTTATCATGAGGAACCAAGCCCATCCGACTGACTATGTTAAGTTGTGAGGTGACAGCTCTATATCCACATCTGTGATCACAGGTCAGAAATGTGGAACAACGATCGTAGTAAGTGTAGTTCCTATGGTACGAAACCTCTACCTCTAACGTTCGGTTTGGACAAACCAAGTACAGCCGCCACCACAACACCATATTTTTTTATAATACAAGACACTGACATGTTATAAATTGTAATTAAAGTTTCATCTTTCTAATAAATTTTGTTCAACACGACATCAATGTAGTAGTATAGTTCCATACCATTTAGTAAAAAGAAAATATTTTAAAGTAATATTTATATAACAGAGATATATGAGTGTCTTCACAGTTTAATGAATACATATAAATAATTAGTAATGTACTAGAAACAGTTAAACGAAGAGTGAATCAGTCACAGTAAGTAAACATGAGATGAAAATCTTTCAGAATGGAGAAATGACTTTTTTTTTTAATCTAAGGTAGACCGTCAGTTTAAAGTCAAAGAAATGAAATAATTTATATTTGACCTGTAGCGCCCTTTCAACATGATGTTGTAGACATGACCACTTCCTGTTCTTCGAGATAATGGATACGTTTTATGTGGAATCACTTTGTAACTCAATCATTCTTTAGCTGGACATATCAGTAATAAGTGAATCTCATACTCCCCTCTCCCCCCACTCTCTCTTCTATCATATCTCACCTCCACCCCCCTCCCCCAAATACTGACCAATCCACTCACCCCCCTCCCCCAAATACTGACCAATCCACTCACCCCCCCTCCCCCAAATACTGACCAATCCACTCACCCCCCCTCCCCCAAATACTGACCAATCCACTCACCCCCCTCCCCCAAATACTGACCAATCCACTCACCCCCCTCCCCCAAATACTGACCAATCCACTCACCCCCCTCCCCCAAATACTGACCAATCCACTCACCCCCCCCCCCATTGCAATTGTGTTTTGAATTTTCTAGTCGAGGCTTTCAATCAACGTGCAAGTTATCTCTCACACTATCACTGGACCCTGGACGTATTCATTTTGTTGCCCTTCGGGCAATGTAACACATTTTGTAGCCTCATTGAAATGAATAGTTACGTGATCTCATTTCAAGACTAATGTTTTGAGGGGACAAACTGAACAGAATTTTTGTAAATCATAATGAAGACACAGAATCAATACTAAAAAAAAATACAAATACATGTATTATTTACAACGACAATGAAAATATTTGAGAAACAAAGTTTTTTTTTTTTTAAATATGAACTTTGGTATATATTATGACATTAGGTGTATGATGACATTACGTGTATTATGACATTATGTGTATTATGACATTAGGTGTATTATGACATTACGTGTATTATGACATTAAGTGTATTATAATATTAGGTGTATTATGACAATAATGTCATAATACACCTAATATCATAATACACCTATATGTATTATGATATTTGGTGTATGTTTGCATAGAATTTAACTAAATATAAAATATTCATCAACGAATACAAAATTGTGTACATAAAATAAATTTGTCGCATTTATCTCAATATTTACCTACAATATCTCAAAATTACAAGTACATCTATTTAAGGGTTTACAGCCTAAACATAATGATTACAATAACATAGTTAATGTTTTTTGTATAAGTTTAGACTGTATTATATTGTAAGTAAAAAAAATGGCAAGAATTAGTTTAAATATTAAAGAATACTGTTGATGTTTAGTTTTTCTTTGTTAAATTTAATTTAATTTTTTTTAAAAGAATCAATTTAGTAACAACCCAAGCCAGAACATTACCACTCATTTAAAAAAATGCAATTATATTATCTGTATGAAACAAAAAAATATTATAAAGTAATTTAGTTTTATTAAAATTGTAGTGTCATTTCCAATAAAATCAGAAAATGTACTTATGTTAAGGTCTTTAATCCTATTAAGCCGGCCAGGTATAATGTTCTCTGCCCTCATTTTATGGCCGGGTATAACGTTCTCTGCTCTCATTTTATGCCCAGGTATAATGTGCTCTGCCCTCATTTTATGGCCAGGTATAATGTGCTCTGCCCTTATTGTATGACTATAAATGCACTATATGAATCAACTATGCGGTGTGATTCATTTGTATGTGTTCTGTAGTTAGTATGTTTAGGACAATAAATAATATTATCAAACTGTGAGCTGACTTGTGTGTCAAGAGAAGTTTTTTTTTTGCTTTGTTCTTTGGTCTACCTTATGACGGGGGCCACTCTATACTTGTTACTAGGGCAATTCTTTATAGAGCTGCTGCCTTTCGTGCTGGCGGTTAGATCAAAACATTTGAAGGGCATTTCACACTGTGCTTCTCACATTTTAAAGAGTAAGTGAGCTCCCTGATTTCAATTAATCTTAACGTGGATGAAATGGGCTACAAGTGGGTTGAGCCATCTTCAAATTGATTTATTAAATATGTGCGACTCCTCCCCTTCACCCCCCTCCCCCCACGTTTCCTTCTATTGATCAAGTGTGTGTAAAATAATCAAAATGTCTGCACAAATGACTGCTAAACAAATAAAGCAGTTGTATCGTTAAAGATGAACACGTGCCTTTCAAATATTTAGTTTTTCTTAAAGTTTAAACATTTCTCTTTGATAAAAGCAAACATATTATTAGAAATGTATCACTTGCCCCCACCCTCACGCCTCATTAGCTGTAACCCCCCCCCCCCATTGTCCGTAAACTTTACGTATCGAATTCTTTATATCGTCAATTCATTTGTAATCGATCATTTTTTTAAGACAGGTCAGTCTGACATTATCACATGACTAGATACTGACTTATATCGCCTTGTCAGTTTGTGTATGGGGAGGGGGGAGATGTTTTAGGAAGCAGGTCGGCTCTTGAAATTACCGGCAGTTAAATAATTCACGTTGGGGGGGGGGGGGGATCCATTGTTGTACGTCCAGTGTCCAATGTCTCTGACTTTATCTACTAGATCTTCTTTGTCGGACTAATAGGTAAACATGTTTGTGTCTACATGTAATGAACATGTAGTGAATAATACAAGGGGTGATTTGTCTGTATGTAATGACCTTATATGAATAATGTCTGTTACCACATCGGCCACGGAGTAACAGGTAGGGGTGGGGAGAAGGTATAGGGGTTACACGGGGGAGCCTGCAAGACAGCAGCAGTAACAGGCTGACTGACAGAGGAACGTAGGTATGTTGGTGGGTGGGTGAGTGGGTGGGAATGTAGTTAGGTAGGTAGGTAGATAGGTCCTTTACTTCCCCAACTTAAGTCAGGTACCCATTTAAAGCTGGGTGGACACTTCATCTGCACCGATGGCCCGTTAGGGCTAAGGGAACTTTACTTTTACTACTTTGCTAGGTAGATAGGTAGGTTATGTAGTTAGGTAGGTTAGGTAGGCAGGCAGGTAGGTAGGTAGGTGGGTATGTACGTATGTATGTAGGTAGGTAGTTAGGTAGGTAAGGTTAATGTAGATTATGTAAAAAAAAATCTGTTCATCTGTAAAAGCCACATTGGATAAGTGGTTAAATCTTTTCGTCTTCAAAAGGTAGTCCTCCACTTACGTGTGTAATACTTCAAGTCTATCCCTCCATTGTCACCCCCCCCCCACCAGACTCCGCCTTGTAACTTGAAACACACTTTACCTGACATAATTGTCCAAATTACTTCTGAGCGGGGCATTTATCCCCGAACAATGTTTGAAGAATCTACATACCTATGTACTAGTACATTTTTTTGACCTTCTTTTCAATGTGTATCCTCGGTTCATATATTAATGATTGTGAACAAGTTCATTTGGTTCAGGTCGTTTTAAATAACTTAGTCACTATTGAGTCCATTAATAGTGTATGGTCTACTAGTCCTTCATTTGACGTCTATGTACTGTAAACACTTAGTAAGTTCAAAGACATTACTCCCTTTTTTTTTCTAATTCCTTCATTTGATTCCCAGATATTTATATCATTAAAATCTATTTATTATTTGTATTTTTTGTCAGTGTTTTACCTATTATCCTGCATTAAGACAACAACTGCTGGATAGTATGTTCTCTATACTAAAAAGTAGATGAATTCTACACTTTATCTACCCCTATGGCCCTTAACAAACTTCAATTTACTGTCTTGAACTGAACCTGCATAATGTTGATATTTATAATGATATCAATAAAGTGATATTGTCAGTCGCTATACGGCTTCTTTATTTTAATTTTATTTTGTCAGTGTCTTTACAATTATTACACTATTTTAATAGACTTTTAAAGTGTTAATGAAGTGAAATATCTTCCCTGGCAATGTAATGGAGGTGGGGGTGGGGGGGTCGACTGTAATTAGCCAGCTGGAAAAAATCAAAAGAAACATTCTGATAATAAAATATAACGGTAAAGGTCAACAGTAAAAGTCAGACAGACAGACAGACAGACAGACATGGTAATTTGCATACTTTTGTTTTAATTTATTATATCTCAAATTTTACAATTGTTATTTTGAAGGCGTACACACTGGTATAAAGTGTCTGTGTGGATGCAGTGAGCCCTAGACAATCATTAAGTGTCTGTGTGGATGCAGTGAGCCCTAGACAATCATTAAGTGTCTGTGTGGATGCAGTGAGCCCTAGACAATCATAACAACACTCAAATAAGAATCAACATGTCACATTCAACATGCTAAATGTCTTCAGACATACAAAAAGACGCCATTTCGGAATCGTCACATCACTTTAACCAATGAAAATATGGTATTCATGTGGTCTTACTCATGTTTTTCCTCTGCCGTCTATCGAAGAATACATGACAACATCCTTTTTCAGACAACTGTCTAGTCTGACCACAACACTGGACGTGTGACCTGACTTACATTAAAAGACTGATTTTTTTTTGTATTCATTATTTTGTGTACCATCATCTTGAAAACCCCAGAACCCAATTAACCTGACTATCAGGGGGGGAGGTGATTGAACCAACCCTCGAACACGAAGCATCAACCGCTACGTCAGGATGTTTGGTTGAGTTTCAAAGGAAAGGGGAAAAGGTCTAAATGACGTAAAAGCCAAAGGGCACAATTGTCTCCTTTTGACCAATCTCACTTATCGCCCCTATTAAATCGTGTTATCCTTGTTTTTAACTCATCTCATCCTCGTCTTACCCCACCACTCTCCCCTGCACACTTCTCCACTTTGTCCAGGCGAGACTACTTATTAGCTAACAAAGGCGTATCAAGAGACGATTAAGATGGGGCACCCATTGCTCAGGGCAAGAAAAACGTGACATGTAACTCAACAAAGAAAAAAAATACCAGTTTACAAAATGGGATACATTACATCATAACGATAAGTTCTTATGCCTGGCCTGCACCATCTGTTAAACTGCAAACTTGAAATATTTTGTACGTACATTTACACCCAACACTTGTAATTAACTAAGCTTAGCAAACAATGTGCAGATTAAGAACTAAATATATGCATGGTCCAATCATGCAAAATCTGATGCAGCCATGTTTTATGTAGGACTTTCAAGTGAGACTGACGTACATCATTCATGCCAGACTGACATACATCATTCATCTCAGACTGACATACATCATTCATCTCAGACTGACGTACATCATTCATCTCAGACTGACGTACATCATTCATCTCAGACTAACGTACATTATTCATCTCAGACTGACGTACATCATTCATGCCAGACTGACATGCATCATTCATCTCAGACTGACATACATCATTCATCTCAGACTGACATATATCATTCATCTCAGACTGACATACATCATTCATCTCAGACTGACATACATCATTCATCTCAGACTGACATACATCAGTCATCTTTGACTGACGTACATCATTCAACTCAGACTAACCTACATCATTCATCTCAGACTGACATACATCATTCATCTCAGACTGACATACATCATTCATCTCAGACTGACATACATCAGTCATCTTTGACTGACGTACATCATTCAACTCAGACTAACCTACATCATTCATCTCAGACTGACATACATCATTCATCTCAGACAGACGTACATCATTCATCTCAGACTGACGTACATCATCATCTCAGACTGACATGCATCATTCATCTCAGACTAACGTACATCATTCATCTCAGACTAACGTACATCATTCATCTCAGATAGACGTACATCATTCATCTCAGACTGACATACATCATTCATCTCAGACTAACGTACATCATTCATCTCAGACTGACGTACATCATTCATCTCAGACTGACATACATCATTCATCTCAGACTGACATACATCATTCATCTCAGACTGATATACAACATTCATCTCAGACTGACATACATCATTCATCTCAGACTGACATACATCACTCATGCCAGACTAACATAATCATTCATCTCAGACTGATGTACATCATTCATCTCAGACTAACGTACATCATTCATCTCAGACAGACGTGCATCATTCATCTTAGACTAACATACATCATTCATCTCAGACTGACATACATCATTCATCTCAGACTAACCTACATCATTCATCTCAGACTGACATACATCATTCATCTCAGACTGACGTACATCATTCATCTCAGACTGATATAAACATTCATCTCAGACTGACATACATCATTCATCTCAGACTGACGTACATCATTCATCTCAGACTGACGTACATCATTCATCTCAGACTGACATACATCATTCATCTCAGACTGATATACAACATTCATCTCAGACTGACATACATCATTCATCTCAGACTGACATACATCCCTCATGCCAGACTGACGTACTTTATTCATCTCATACTTACGTACATCATTCATGCCAGACTGACGTACATCATTCAACTCAGACTGACGTACATTATTCATCTCAGACTGACGTACATCATTCATGCCAGACTGACGTACATCATCATCTCAGACTGACGTACATTATTCATCTCATACTTACGTACATCATCATCTCAGACTGACGTACATCATTCATTTAAGACTGACGTACATCATTCAACTCAGACTAACGTACACCATTCATCTCAGACTGACATACATCATTCATCTCAGACTGACGTACATCATTCATCTCAGACTGACGTACATCATTCAATTCAGACTAACGTACACCATTCATCTCAGACTGACATACATCATTCATCTCTGACTGACATACCTTATTCATCTCAGACTGACGTACATCATCATCTCAGACTGACGTACATCATTCAACTCAGACTGACGTACATCATTCATCTCAGACTGACGTACATTAAACAGTTGAAAGATTGTTCATCACAAACAGGTCGTCTGGAAACCGTCAAAGTCCTCAAAGACTGAAAGTGTTTGGCAACATTTTGTAGAGAAACGTGTCTCTGGTGAGTATTTCCTTCTAGAGTGGTGACATGTTTTAGTATTGTCAAGCCTGTCTACACGCAGATCCGTTCCCATAACAATAGACTAACTAGTCTGATACCAACGGCCCCCGCTTATAGGGGCTCCCACACAGTTTAGTATTTTATTTCCCAGACACCACTCTTTAAGGAGCCCACGGGTAAAATGAAACAAAAGTTATGAGTTTCAGAGGGGGCCGCAGTGTTTACTATTAAGGGCCCAATATTTGGGGGTCTCAGTACCTTTTTTACTTTGGGCCCCCAAAGTCATGTTAAATCCACGGACAACAACAATAAGTTGATCTTTTTTTTTGGTAAATGTTGATTATTTTTTAGGATTATTTTTCAGAGATAAACCACAGATTTGATTTTGACTAATTTTCTATTACAATGCTTTTGTTTGCCAAAGGGTTACACATTTCTAAAAATCTTGTGTGCTTATGTAATAATAATATTCAAGCTTAAATTCACTTTATAAAGTCAAACTAATGAAGAGAACTTCGGAAAAACCAGCATACAGATAGGCCTAGTTATATAAGACAAACATACAGATAGGCCTGGTTATAAAAGACAAACATACAGATAGGCCTGGTTATATAAGACAAACATACAGATAGGCCTGGTTATATAAGACAAACATACAGATAGGCCTAGTTATATAAGACAAACATACAGATAGGCCTAGTTATATAAGACAAACATACAGATAGGCCTAGTTATATAAGACAGCAGTAAAACCAACAAAGCGAAAAACTGAAGTAATCGCACTGCCTGATACTACAACTGAGGTAATCAAACTGCCTGATACTACAACTGAGGTAATCGAACTGCCTGATACTACAACTGAAGTAATCGAACTGCCTGATACTACTTCGTTAAGCACATACCGCCTTCCCCCCACACTCCTATACACTCCTATTTTCTTTGAACTAATCAAGTGTAACAACAACTGAATGTTTCATGAACCGTGAC
Source organism: Bulinus truncatus (assembly GCA_021962125.1). Classification (NCBI taxonomy): domain Eukaryota; kingdom Metazoa; phylum Mollusca; class Gastropoda; family Planorbidae; genus Bulinus; species Bulinus truncatus. The sequence continues at coordinate 100,369 of JAGDYQ010000043.1, read as the reverse complement.
AAAGAAATTTGCCTACACTCAAAAAAAAAAGGTCCGTTCTTCTTCAACGCTCTGATAATTTGTTCTGTTCTACGTGTTTCTGTAGGCTGTGGATAGAACATTATAAGAATGACACACGTGTCTCATACATACAAGTTGACATATGTCGACTTTTGTCTGGCGTTCTGAACGTCTGTTTACGATATTTCCTATCGGACCGGATGTGTTCCAGTGGTATCCGGACAAAACCCCCAGCGGACAAAACCCCCAGCGAACAAAACTCCAACTGGACCTATCCCCTACTTTTGCTATACAATCTATTATTTGGCCTAAGTTTTTATTAAAAAATGTAACATATGATACCTGGATGTATATTAGGGTGTCCCAAAAATGCTCGAAATTTTTTTTTTAAATCTTTGGTGTCTCACCCCCTGAAATGTGTCTCTTGGATACAATGAGTGAATTGGTAAAGTTGTAGCTCATTGGAACAACATTTAGAGGTCCCCCAAGAGCTTTTAAAATTCCAGTATTAGGCCAACATAAAAATCCAGACGAATCATGGCTCAAATAATTTGCAGTTTTTGCATGCCATAGTTGAATAAAATGAAGTTTAAATATACTTATATTTATCTCATTGCTACCATTAACTAGAGTTGAAATTGTGTTATTCTTAATTAGAAAATGTAATAAATGCTAGAAAACATATAAAATACCTAATGTGCAAAATTTAAGTAATGTGCATATTTTTTGAAGATTTATTTTTTTTAAACTAAGCATGCTAAATTGTCAGGCATCATATCACCAAAAGTTGCTGCAGTGCTGGACAGAACGAACACCAGCACTACAAAATCAACAATGATACTTGCATCCGCATTCAACGAAGCTGGTGATCCAACATCTGACACAGTATTTTCCAAGAGCACAATGCATCGTCATCGCAAGCTTTGTCGTCAACAAGCTGCAGCATGTATAAAAGAAGACTATATTCCCTCAAAATCAATTGTACATTGGGATGGTAAGCTATTTCCCGATGTTACCGGACATGTTACCAACAACGGCGATCGATTACCTGTCCTGCTCTCGTCACTTGTTGGTGGCACTTCAAAGCTTCTTGGTGTTCCCAAGTTATCATCCGGGTCAGGATGGGTAGCTGCTGATGCAGTATATGAACATATCAAATTATGGAAGTGCGAATCTATGGTCATCGGCATGTGCTTCGACACTACGGCTTCCAATACTGGAAGACTCAATGGAGCTTGCACTCTGTTAGAAGTAGCCCTGGGACGTAATCTATTATGGATGGCATGCCGTCATCATATGTTGGAAGTACTCCTTTCCGATGCATTCAGTGTTTGTCTTGGACCATCCACTGGACCAGAGATTTTGTTTTTTAAGAGGTTTCGAGAAAAATGGCCAGAATTAAACCACAAACCCAAAGCCAGATCCGCCCCTTTAATAATCGTGTCTGATTCGATTAAAGAATTTATTAAATGTCAACTTGAGGTCAGTCATTCATGTGATGATTACTTGGAATTTCTTCTGCTTGCTGCACAAATGGTTGGGTTGGAGGTTGATGTCAACATTCGCAGACCTGGTGCCCTACATAGAGCAAGGTGGATGGCGAAAGCAATCTATGCATTGAAAATCGATCTATTGTTTGCAGGCAATGAAACCATCTTTCAGTTAACAGCTCGAGAATTACAAGGTAATCAGCACTTTAATCGGTTTACCAAATGTGTTTATCTTCAATCATGGTTTTCATGCAGGCTCATCGCAGATGCACCTGTGAATGATATCTTGTTGACAAAGCGTTTATACGAATATGATGATGCTTTTCTTCGATAGACTGGATTGAAAATGATGGTGCGTCACTCGTGGTACTTGAGTCCGGAACTGTCGACGCTTGCGTTATTTTAAACCCTTTTGTCGGACAAAGAAAAAACTGGCCTTGTTCGGACAATGCAATCAGAACGTGGACCGCATCTCATAAAAACACTATCAAAAAGTGTTGCTGATTTGCGTGCTTCTACCACATTTTTTGAAACATCCAACATTGATGCCAGTTTTCTAGATGTTCCTGTTGAAGCCTGGTCAGATACACCATCTTTTAAAGTTGCAGCAGATTTTGTAAAGAATCTGGCTTGTATCAATGACTCTGCAGAGCGAAGTGTAGCATTGATACAAAATTTCAATGACAGTATCACCAAGAATGAAGAACAAAGACAATTTTTGCTCCAAGTGGTTGAAAAACATCGGAAAAATGTTGCAGAGTGTAATTGTGAACAGCTGGCTAAAATTTAAATTTGAAGAAGTTTTTTAAATTTTTGTCTACCCTACAGTACAAAGTACAAAATAAATAGCAGGAATGCTTATTTGCATTGCTTATTATTATTATTTTTCAAGCAGATTGATATTGATTCAATAATTAACTTGACAAAATGAATAAAACTTTGTTTTTCATAATTTTTTACTTAAATTTCAAATTTAAAAATATAAACCATTCAAGATTTATATATTTTGTTTCATTTAATATTATAAACAATACTAAGCATCAATTTGTTACTTAATATATCAGTTTCGCATATAATGCAACATTAACGCTGTATTAGATTTGACCGCGAATGATTTTACACCAAAATCTGGAACTTTAAACCTCTTGGGGGACCTCTAAACATTGTCCAAATGAGCTGAAATTTTGAAGGTTAACTACTGTTACCATACAGACATATTCTGTGGGGTGAGACATCAACATTTCAAAACTTCATTTTTTTGGGACACCCTAATGTATATATATATATATATATATATATATATATATATATATATATATATATACGTATTTTTAAGTGATTTTTTTTTAAAATACTCCTATAAGCTGCATTAGCCTGTGTAGCCTCAGTGGTCAAAAGTCAATCTCTTGATAGCTTTACATCAACAGGCAGCTTATCTTACAAAGTAAAAAAAAACAAAATTAAAGGTTTTATTAGCCCAAGGTCAAGACTGGCCGTATCTTTATTGCACCTTTTCATTCTCGTGCCAGACAAACATTTTATAGCAGACGGTAAAACAAACAGCAAAAGAATCAATTCCTTTCTTTCTTCAATCGAGCACTGCGTAAAACAACATAGGAACATGCCTATTGATAGACTGTGTTGACAGACATGACCTCTTATGTCAACAAACATTTCCCTTAGCCCATGGTCAACTTCGTATATATAAAAGTATTGATAATATTGACTTATATTCAATCTTAATATTTTGGGGGTTTTGTCCTACACTCGTACCAGTACCCAGAGCCGTAAACTAAGCGACCCCACTGCAAAAAGGACATCTTTAAGTTTATATTCTTATTGAATCTTCGACGTACCTAGCGTCTCCCCCGTCCAATCCATCTTCTCATGAAGTATCTGCCCAGGGCCCCAAAAACCTTATAACGGCCCTGCCTGCATCATCTCATAACGGCCCTGCCTACATCATCTAATAACGGCCCTGCCTGCATCATCTAATAACGGCCCTGCCTGCATCGTCTAATAACGGCTCTGCCTGCATCATCTAATAACGGCCCTGCCTGCATCATCCAATAACGGCCCTGCCTGCATCATCCAATAACGGCCCTGCCTGCATCATCTAATAACGGCCCTGCCTGCACCATCCAATCTCACAGCAAATAAATTCTATGAAGCTTTATTATTTATGTTGATATGATGCCATAAATGCACGTTGGACTGCCGAAGGTTTGCATTTTTTGTTGACTTGATACTCAAATTGCTAAATATTACTCCTGTTGAGTCACAGTGTTAATAAGTCTAAACACTGTGCTATCATAATTCACCAATGTACAGTGCACATTGTGCACATTGGCTGGGCGCGACCGGTAAAAGCTCGAAGTGACGATGTGAGCAGTGTCGTATGAAAGAGTTGACATCAATAACGAATTTGTTCAATGGCGACTAACATTATAGCGATATAAATTTCTTGCTAAGAGATTGACCACTGGGCGTAGCTGACTGCATTTATTTGATATAAACAAATTGAGTTGAGATTTGTCCAAATCGTTTGATACCAATTGAGATAATTACAAGTAGTAAGTATTTTTCTCAGTCATCACAAGTGGAACACAAGAAAAGAATTCATTAATTAAGTTAGAAGGAACATTTTTTGTTTATTTTTCTATGTTTCTGAGTTGAAATATTTCAAATGATAAATCCCCTTTCTTTGTCATCAATTTTTTTTCACCAATATGAAATTTTGTGACATCTACAAAATATTACAGCTAAATCAATTTATTGTAAACACTTTGATCACTGGTCAAGACTGTCTGTCTTTATTTAATAGAATTTGTTATGATGATTGGGTCATGGGTGATTAGTGAAGTGGTGAAAATTCAAGAGAAGTCTAATCAATTCGAAACTAATTTATTTGCTCTAAGTGTCGATGTGAACAAGACTGGCTCAAAGGTGTGACAGAATTAGGGAGCGACCGATATGCCTTTTTACCGATAGTCCGATACCGATATTTTTCCCCAGCATTTTAACCGAAACCGATACCGATATTTTTTTTAATCAACAACAATGCTAAACACGTGTTTTTCTCGTGCTACAGCTAATGATGTATGTCAACCCATGCTCATCCCTTCCCTGTCATATTTCGTAACACTTCGCCCACACGTAAGTCTTGTTCCCCCCCTCCCCCAACTTTCCATCCCCAAAAAAATACACACAGATGTTCACTAATTGTATCATTCAAGGTCATACATTAGAATTTAAAATGCCAATCCTATTGTTTCAAGGTCATATCGCTGATGCAATTTTTGTGGACGTGACAATTTCTGTGTACGGGTTTTTTTTTTCCTTTTTTTTTATAAATCTTGTCTGATCTGGTTATAGAATTGGGTTATTTAAGGATTTTTTTTTAGCAACTCTGTTGTGAAAAAAAATGTATCGGCAGCCAAAAAACGGCCAGTTCGATAGTTAACCCATAGTGCCAATATCGGTTCGACTATCGGTCGCTCCCTACAAAAATCGGTCGATCCGATATTAACCGATAGTGCCAATATCGGCCCGATACCGATACCGATCCGATTATCGGTCGCTCCCTAGACAGAATAACTTTTTGGTGCGGAAAGACAAAGGGTTACTTAAAAACAACGTGACGTAAATCTTTATATAAAAAGTAGAGTAAAATCAAAGATTATAGCAAAGGTGACCACTAGAGTTAGAATACATTTATTGAAAATAGATTAGACTTCTGGGATCGGCCTTCTGTCATTCTGTAATATAATGTCGGATTATGTGATTAGTGTGGAGTGAAATTTCAAGTTGAGTGGATTTATAATTTTTGAAATATTGCTATTTGTTTGTAGACTTTAAAGTACCATCTTAATGAAGAGAAGGGTGGTAGTGACGTGTAGTGCACTCGACTGTTGACCGAGATTCGAACCTCAGTGAGGACTAGGTCCTGGTGAAAAATTACCAAGTCCACCAAGCTTGATATAGTTGCCTGACTTTGGGGAATGTAGAGGCGACTGTGAGTTTTTCAACCTACACAACTCTTCAATATTCCGCGGCTACTGGAACAGATGAATTCTACACTTCATTTGTCCTGGTGAGTCTGTAGTGGCGTAAGACTTGGCTTTACTATTATGTTAGGTGCTGTCCATTTATTACGTCAACAAAATAGGGTGGAGGGGGGTCAGAAAATTTTTGACAATTGTTGACAAGGGGGAGGGGGGAGGTCAAGAAAAGTTGACGTCAACAATGTTACTTTTTTAAAATTTAATATAATTACTTAATAAATAGGAAAATTAAGCAGCGTTTGTAGTCCTGTGTTATACACACTCGCTTGACATTCAGTATTTTAATTTGACTAACTATATTCCTGCTAATTTTGCCACATAAACATTTTGGAAGCCACCTTTTTTTAAGGGGGGGGTAATCAAATGTTGACGTGATTTTATAGGGGGGGGGGGTCTCTGGAAGTTTGACAAGTTGTTGACAAGGGGGAGGGGGGAGGTAGAAATCGCCGAAAATTTGTTGACATAAATAATGGACAGCCCCTTATTCATATTCAGCTGTTGTTTATTTTCTTTTAAAGTATTTCCTGTCAGGAGAATTTTAAATATCAACTAAACCTGTCATATTAAATAAAGGCAGTAGGCCACACCCAATGGTCAATGTATGCCACACCCAATGGTCAATGTAGGCCACACCCAATGGTCAATGTAGGCCACACCCAATGGTCAATGTAGTTCACACCCAATGGTCAATGTAGGCCACACCCAATGGTCAATGTAGGCCACACCCAATGGTCAATGTAGGCCACACCCAATGGTCAATGTAGGCCACACCCAATGGTCAATGTAGTTCACACCCAATGGTCAATGTAGGCCACACCCAATGGTCAATATAGGCCACACCCAATGGTCAATATAGGCCACACCCAATGGTCAATGTAGGCCACACCCAATGTTCAATGTAGGTCACACCCAATGGTCAATGTAGGCCACACCTAATGGTCAATTAGGCCACACCCAATAGTCAATCCGTTAGTGATACATTTGTCTTGCTTTAACGTTTTCAGCTCGTCAACAAATTGTTGCTTCAACTTTCTTACGATACAGTCACTTCGAGTTTGGCCGGTCGCGCCCGTACACAATGTAAACATTGGCCAATGTTGCCGGCCAAGGTCCGATACTGGCCGTCAGCATACATGGCCGTAATACCCATATATAAAGGGGGCGGGGTGGAGGCGACCGTAAGGCATTAACGAGTCTGTTTTTTTTCATCCGGCTGCATTCCCCCGTTCAAATCAGTCTACTACTTCTGTGTTCGCGTCATGGCTAATAAATAACACGTCATATTTATTGGACATCCTGTTACATTTGTAGGTCTGAACGTCAATCCGACTTTCATTCTGACATTTTGTGGACTTTATTATTTGAGTTATTTATTAGTTAACATATTCCCTTTTACGCCAATACACTCTAAATACTGACAACATTTCAGTCAACTTTTTTTTCTTGTAATATAAAAAGGTAGTGGGCGTCTTATAAGATCAACGTGATCCCCGATGTTTACATAATTGTATAGATTTATAGTTAGTTCCAGAGTATTGATTGATTCAAATTTCAAAACATGTTATATACCCAACAAACAAACGAAAAGTAACGGTAAAAAAAAAAGTTTAAATCAAATCAAATGTACACATGTATACGTATAGATAGGTAGGGATCAGCTCTATATATAGATGTCATTTACCAGATTATGCAGGTTAGTTTTCAATTCAGGCATAACACTTGCTGTTAAAAAACAAAACGAGAGATATGGGGTGAGGGGTGGAGGCTGGGGAGGGGGGTATGTTCACACTCTGTGTAGACTTTTTTTCTTTGGATTTTTATGAAGTCTTAAATCTTCACAAGGACCAATAGGTCTACAGTCGGGAGTAAAAACTTTTGTTGGGTGACCATTCATGAGTCATTGATGATTTTAGAAGTGACGAGATGATGACGTCATTTACGATTCGAAACTACATTGAAAAAGGAAAGGGGTGGAAGGGGAGTGGGGGTGAGAGGGGGGGGCAAGGCTAGTTAGGGTTGTGAATGGTCTTTGTTTGATATGTCCGATCAGGGAGTGGTCAGTCTTGTAAAGCGATAAGTTACTGACCTCTCCTACAAAAGGCTATTTCATTGTTACGAACTAAATAGTACACCTTATATCACAATGCTACGTTCGACATGGCTTGGTCAGTAGGAACGTATCATTTGACCGTAATTATAGATGTGTTAGAAGGTCACGTGTTGCCCGAAGCTCAAATTTGATGCTGTGAAACCTTCGTTCGATCCCACCCCCCTCCCCACAGCCACGCACACACGCACACACAAACACTAAATAAAATATACTTTTATAAAATTTTATAAATCTAGTTATACTTATTACTGTTATACCGGTACTTATTACTTGATACGAAATAAATGGACGGGGGGGGAGAGGGAGGAATGTTGTACTGTTGTAAAGTAAAGTTCCCTTAAGCCCCTAAGGACTCATCGGGGCAGATGAAGTGTAGAATTCATCTGTTTCAGTAACCTCGGCATATAAAGGAATTGTGTGCTTAGCGCCACGCCCAGCCGCCTTTACTCCCCCAACTTAAAGTCAGGTATCCATTTAAACCTGGGTGGACTTGGGTACTTACACCAGGACATGAAAAAATCCCAAGGCTCTCACTGAGGTTCGAATTCATGCTGTGCACATATCTCAAGTCTCACTTGAGGTAATGTCCAGGGCTATTGAATCTCATCGGTCAGGTATGGACGAAATGTTCTAATCTCAACGTAATGTTCTCATGTTCCCGTGGTACAACTATGGGGGCCTCCACAACGAAGTGTGCACTCTGAACAGCCCTCAAGGGCCCGTCAGGAATAGACAATAATCCGCCATAAGATGACTTTAATAAATAAGAAGGCTCAAAATCGGTAGTTTCAATAGTCCAAAAGTGTCTGTGGCATGCTTGCCCACTATATGACCAATGCAGCTTTTACAACCGCGGTAATGTAGAAAGAATATAGTAAAATTGTCGTAGTAGAGGCTAACACTGAGATAAAGCATCAACAAAATAAACCTCTCATTAGTGATTCCTTATGACTCACAAAGTCATCCCTTTCGTCAACTCAGAGACAGCGTTTTTGGTTTATTGAATTATTATTTGACGATTACTTCCAATCAATAAATCCAATCCTGCACGCCCATCCACCCACTTCATGTCCCCATTTATGACCGTATATCAGGATTCACTGGACGCACCAAAGCCCCGGTTGATTGAAATCACATTCCCTTAACGATTGTTTAAACAAACAAACAAAAACAAAAAGACACCTGTGTACAGCACCCATTGCAATAGTGTTATAATGTCAACAGATGCCATAACTTATCTCTCCCCCCCCCCTCCTCATCCACAGACTCTGCCGTGGTGGAGACGCTACTGTCACATTCATGGCTACTGGATATAGAATTAAGAGATTGTCAACTCATCTGTACAGGGATCAGACAGGATGAGTCCTTCACCCATCTCCCCTCCCCTCCCACACTACAACTCTTCTCTCTCTCTTAAAAACGCATTAAGTGTGAGACGCTTGCTTGTCACATACCCCTCCCCCCTACCGTTACCAGTCTCCGATACTCCATTACTTTTTGTGCCAAATGTTTCGCCCAAAGGCTGAACGGGTCCGTGTAAGGTCAGTTTAAACTTCAGAATAATTTGGGCCGTAGAAGGGGAGGCGGGGGGCTAAAGGAGATACCTTTAATTTAGAGATATAAAAATGACAAAATTTCTACCTTGACATTTATGACCGGGTCCTATACTGACCATTGGCCGGATGTTAAATGAAGGTATATTATAGTCTGGTCAACGGAATGTCCGTTCTATCCACTCCATCCCTTCTGATGGCTAACAAAGGTGTCCATTTGAGTCTATCCAATACCCCCACCCCCCACGACTAATGCATTCAGCGGACATTGCTTTATCCGACTATTCCCCCCCTCCCCCCATCGTTGGTTGGATACGACTTGAACACAATCTGTAGGTGTAACCGATTGCAGGGGGTAGAGGTCATTTTGTTATGCCGTTGGCATCTCCAAGATTGTTTTGTTTATGTTGACTTTTATCAGCTGTTGTTTCCGTTGGGCCACAGTGCTGGTTACTGTACTGACAAAGTAACAAGAAGTTTGTTATCTTAAGTAAAATATTTTGAAGGATACAAAATGTGACGAGAAACGTTAAGGATGAGAGGGGAGGGGAGCTGTAGATTAATGGTGATGGTTCTGATATTGCAATATTCAAAGGTAATGGGTCTGATATTGCAATATTCAAAGGTAATGGGTCTGATATTGCAATATTCAAAGGTAATGGGTCTGATATTGCAATATTCAAAGGTAATGGGTCTGATATTGCAATATTCAAAGGTAATGGTTCTGATATTGCAATATTCAAAGGTAATGGGTCTGATATTGCAATATTCAAAGGTAATGGGTCTGATATTGCAATATTCAAAGGTAATGGTTCTGATATTGCAATATTCAAAGGTAATGGGTCTGATATTGCAATATTCAAAGGTAATGGTTCTGATATTGCAATATTCCAAGAAAATGGGTCTGATATTGCAATATTCAAAGGTAATGGTTCTGATATTGCAATATTCCAAGAAAATGGGTCTGATATTGCAATATTCAAAGGTAATGGTTCTGATATTGCAATATTCCAAGAAAATGGGTCTGATATTGCAATATTCAAAGGTAATGGTTCTGATATTGCAATATTCCAAGAAAATGGGTCTGATATTGCAATATTCAAAGGTAATGGGTCTGATATTGCAATATTCAAAGGTAATGGTTCTGATATTGCAATATTCAAAGGTAATGGTTCTGATATTGCAATATTCAAAGGTAATGGGTCTGATATTGCAATATTCAAAGGTAATGGGTCTGATATTGCAATATTCAAAGGTAATGGTTCTGATATTGCAATATTCAAAGGTAATGGGTCTGATATTGCAATATTCAAAGGTAATGGTTCTGATATTGCAATATTCCAAGAAAATGGGTCTGATATTGCAATATTCAAAGGTAATGGTTCTGATATTGCAATATTCCAAGAAAATGGGTCTGATATTGCAATATTCAAAGGTAATGGTTCTGATATTGCAATATTCCAAGAAAATGGGTCTGATATTGCAATATTCAAAGGTAATGGTTCTGATATTGCAATATTCCAAGAAAATGGGTCTGATATTGCAATATTCAAAGGTAATGGGTCTGATATTGCAATATTCAAAGGTAATGGTTCTGATATTGCAATATTCAAAGGTAATGGTTCTGATATTGCAATATTCAAAGGTAATGGGTCTGATATTGCAATATTCAAAGGTAATGGTTCTGATATTGCAATATTCAAAGGTAATGGTTCTGATATTGCAATATTCAAAGGTAATGGTTCTGATATTGCAATATTCAAAGGTAATGGTTCTGATATTGCAATATTCAAAGGTAATGGTTCTGATATTGCAATATTCAAAGGTAATGGTTCTGATATTGCAATATTCAAAGGTAATGGTTCTGATATTGCAATATTCAAAGGTAATGGTTCTGATATTGCAATATTCAAAGGTAATGGTTCTGAAATTGCAATATTCAAAGGTAATGGTTCTGATATTGCAATATTCAAAGGTAATGGTTCTGATATTGCAATATTCAAAGGTAATGGGTCTGATATTGCAATATTCAAAGGTAATGGGTCTGATATTGCAATATTCAAAGGTAATGGGTCTGATATTGCAATATTCAAAGGTAATGGGTCTGATATTGCAATATTCAAAGGTAATGGTTCTGATATTGCAATATTCAAAGGTAATGGTTCTGATATTGCAATATTCAAAGGTAATGGTTCTGATATTGCAATATTCAAAGGTAATGGGTCTGATATTGCAATATTCAAAGGTAATGGTTCTGATATTGCAATATTCAAAGGTAATGGTTCTGATATTGCAATATTCAAAGGTAATGGTTCTGATATTGCAATATTCAAAGGTAATGGTTCTGATATTGCAATATTCAAAGGTAATGGTTCTGATATTGCAATATTCAAAGGTAATGGTTCTGATATTGCAATATTCAAAGGTAATGGGTCTGATATTGCAATATTCAAAGGTAATGGGTCTGATATTGCAATATTCAAAGGTAATGGTTCTGATATTGCAATATTCAAAGGTAATGGTTCTGATATTGCAATATTCAAAGGTAATGGTTCTGATATTGCAATATTCAAAGGTAATGGTTCTGATATTGCAATATTCAAAGGTAATGGGTCTGATATTGCAATATTCAAAGGTAATGGTTCTGATATTGCAATATTCAAAGGTAATGGGTCTGATATTGCAATATTCAAAGGTAATGGTTCTGATATTGCAATATTCAAAGGTAATGGGTCTGATATTGCAATATTCAAAGGTAATGGGTCTGATATTGCAATATTCAAAGGTAATGGTTCTGATATTGCAATATTCAAAGGTAATGGTTCTGATATTGCAATATTCAAAGGTAATGGGTCTGATATTGCAATATTCAAAGGTAATGGGTCTGATATTGCAATATTCAAAGGTAATGGTTCTGATATTGCAATATTCAAAGGTAATGGTTCTGATATTGCAATATTCAAAGGTAATGGGTCTGATATTGCAATATTCAAAGGTAATGGTTCTGATATTGCAATATTCAAAGGTAATGGTTCTGATATTGCAATATTCAAAGGTAATGGTTCTGATATTGCAATATTCAAAGGTAATGGGTCTGATATTGCAATATTCAAAGGTAATGGTTCTGATATTGCAATATTCAAAGGTAATGGTTCTGATATTGCAATATTCAAAGGTAATGGTTCTGATATTGCAATATTCAAAGGTAATGGGTCTGATATTGCAATATTCAAAGGTAATGGTTCTGATATTGCAATATTCAAAGGTAATGGTTCTGATATTGCAATATTCAAAGGTAATGGGTCTGATATTGCAATATTCAAAGGTAATGGGTCTGATATTGCAATATTCAAAGGTAATGGGTCTGATATTGCAATATTCAAAGGTAATGGGTCTGATATTGTAATATTCAATGGTGATGGGTCTGATATTGTAATATTCAATGTAAATTATAAAAAGCTAAAAACTGTTTAAAAAGAAGTATTAAAAAATTGGATTTATTTGTGCTGATCAAAATCATCATCCCAGTAACATTCACACACACACACACACACACACAAATAAAACGTGGTATATCAAGACAAAAATCAAATTAGTACAAGAACAGTTATATTCAAAATGAAAAGATGATCATGTCAATAATCAGAATTAATAAAACAGATACAATCTATTTATTTTTGTTTTAAACTGCGAGAAAGATAATCAGATGTAAAGGTAAAACATTTTGATTTCAAAACAGCTGAGTTCATAAACAAATTTATTATAGTATGGAAAAATCTACTTTTAACTGTTTTTTTTTTAAATACTATATCAACTTACTCAACCACTCCCCCCTTCCCCCATACAAAACACCATCGGCGTCATTAACTATAGTAGTTCCAGGGGCAGAACTAAAAAATGTCCTAATTTACGTGCGTAAAACTATTAAAGTACGCCAGATGCCGTCCCTGGATAGAGAGAAAAAAGAAGTGCCGCACGGGAGATGACCACCCCCTTTGTGTACGACACTGTAATTTACCCTAAATAAAAAATGTATAACGTTTTAAGCTTCATTATGATTCGGATTTGACAATACGTCAATGTGTTTACCAACACTGTAGAATTTAATGCTATAAATAACTGTCCCATTTTTGCTTTATCAAAAGAACTTTCGTTCTAGTTATGAGGTAAGTTAATGTACACACACACATGTATATAACCGATCGGTAAACTCCTTCACTCAACACACACATACAGTCAGAAGGAACAAATAAACAATCCTGACCTCATTCCTAAATGACGATAAGTTTAGACATGACCACTCGCCTTTACACCGGTTCGTCGTCATTGTGATTCAACGACCAATCAGTTCACGACTTGGAATCCACCAATCACGATCCGTGTGTGATGTCTATTTTCATGGGGATCGAACGTGCTGAATCTTGCACTCCCCTGTAATCGATTCCCAATATACTTATAGCCAGCAGGAACTTATAAACACATTAAAAAAGAAAAAAGTTCTAATGCTGAACAGTTTAGAAGTCTATTACCTTCCTATATCCCTGTGACCTGATTTCTTCAAGTTTGTCAACACTATCGGAGATCGATATGAATAACTCGACATTACAGTGTTGATTGTACGTGCTCAAGTAAAGCCGGTGTATGTGCGTACGAGCGTGTGTGTGTTTGTGTGTATGTGTGTCATACTCCTTTACTTCAAACATACCAAAACTGTCGTCATTCTGGCAACAAGTGACAGTTTAATCATCTGTTTTTTATGAACACTTGTGACAATCACAGCAGTTTTTTTTCGGACATTTTTTTTTCCCGATAAGCCAATCTTTAATATTGAAGGGAAGGGAGCCTTCGTACTTGAAATATTTATTTTATCTTTCAGAAAGAGTAAATACTTGGTATTTGTTTATTAATGACATGCTAGATCACCTCAATACATATATTCATAATAAACAAAACAATTAAAATGAAATGGTCAAAACAATACTATATCATTAGATCGGCAACCGTTGGTTCCGCTAGCCGCTACTGGTCCATTAGGGCATGTTGATGATCCACAGATAATATTGGACATTATTTGTCATTTTATGCATTGAAATTGTGTACATTAATTAGAATAAAAGTTGATAGAAATCATTTAAACAGTGGGGGCGGGAGGGGGTGGGGTAGTGTGGACCTGTATGGCTGTCTGGGGGTAGTGTGGACCTGTGTGGCTGTCTGGGGGTAGTGTGGACCTGTGTGGCTGTCTGGGGGTAGTGTGGACCTGTGTGGCTGTCTGGGGGTAGTGTGGACCTGTGTGGCTGTCTGGGGGTAGTGTGGACCTGTGTGGCTGTCTGGGGATAGTGTGGACCTGTGTGGCTGTCTGGGGGTAGTGTGGACCTGTGTGGCTGTCTGGGGGTAGTGTGGACCTGTGTGGCTGTCTGTGAATAGGGTGGACCTGTGTGACTGTCTGGGGTAGTGTGGACCTGTGTGGCTATCTGGGGGGTAGGGTGGACCTGTGTGACTGTCTGGGGGTAGGGTGGACCTGTGTGGCTGTCTGGGGGTAGTGTGGACCTGTGTGGCTGTCTGTGAATAGGGTGGACCTGTGTGGCTGTCTGGGGTAGTGTGGACCTGTGTGGCTGTCTGTGAATAGGGTGGACCTGTGTGGCTGTCTGGGGGGTAGGGGGTGGACCTGTGTGGCTGCCTGTGGGTAGGGTGGACCTGTGTAGCTGCCTGTGGATAGGGTGAACCTGTGTGGCTGTCTGTGGGTAGGGTGGACATCTGTGGCTGTTTGTGGGTAGGGTGCTCTGTGGCTGTCTGTGGGTAGGGTGGACATCTGTGGCTGACTGTGGGTAGGGTGGACCTCTGTGACTGTCTGTCTCTTGCGGGTTGGAGACTAGGCTGATTACCCTAGGAAGAGTGCCTAAAACTGACGACCCCGCATATGATTGCCGCTCTGGGCTCCGTGCAATAATGCTACCCCCTGCCCCGCGCAATGCCACCCCTCTTCCGTGGAATGCCACCCCTCCCCTGCACAACGCTACCCCTTTCGCGCGCAATGCTACGCCCTTTAGCTCTAAAGTGAAAACAGTTATTGAAGGTCGGGCCGTAGTATTTACTTTTGTTTGTGGCGCATGCAACACGCACACACACAACACAAACTTTGAATGAATGGCCCACAGTGTCCGAAAGGTTGTCAACCGCTGACCTGGAATACATTCAAGAAATTCTATTCTATCAATCCTTCACCTCCATAGGTAGCACATACCTCTCACACCAGTTGGTAGCACATACCTTTCACACCAGCTTGTAGCACATACCTTTCACACCCATAGGTAGCACATACCTTTTTACATCCGTAGGTAGCACATACCTTTCACACCCATAGGTAGCACATACCTTTTTACATCCATAGGTAGCACATACCTTTCAGACCCATAGGTAGCACATACCTTTCACACCCATAGGTAGCACATACCTTTTTACATCGATAGGTAGCACATACCTTTCACACCCATATGTAGCACATACCTTTTTACATCCATAGGTAGCACATACCTTTCACACCCATAGGTAGCACATACCTTTTTACATCCATAGGTAGCACATACCTTTCACACCCGTAGGTAGCACATACCTTTCACACCCATATGTAGCACATACCTTTTTACATCCATAGGTAGCACATACCTTTCACACCCATAGGTAGCACATACCTTTTTACATCCATAGGTAGCACATACCTTTCACACCCATAGGTAGCACATACCTTTCACACCCATAGGTAGCACATACGTTTCACAATCATAGGAGCAGACATCTTTCAAACAAATGGTTTCTGGGTTGGTGGTAAATGTAAGAGCGTGGTACTATTATTCAGTTTCATACCAGCACCTACATGGATGCATTGGGCATTGATGGAGGGAACATGTAATCCCAGTCTGTCACAAGAAGACATCAGGGAGACAGATGTACTTCTCACCCCCACCTTCATGTCGCCGTGTCTGGTCAAAGGTCATCTTGACCCCAATTATCACACGTAAGTTTAATTTGTTAGCCCGACTTGTCTGTGCTCGTCTCTCTCTCAAGCCGTCCATCTTGAACTATTTAGTTCAACTGACCGTGCTGAGAGCCAATCCCCTTCCCTCGCCTTTACTCCCCCCTCATCCCCACTAATGTTCTCTAAAATGCCTTGACCACATCCAATAAAATGTATGCATTCGTTTACACTGTTACACCCTTCAGTTTCTGCTCTCTTCCAAAAGAACCACTCATCAATGTTTGTTTGTTACCATCTATCCACTCAATCCCCCCCCCCTACCAACAACCCGCCTTCCCTACTTCACATATGTCGTAGACATTGCGTCATCCGACACGTGGCTTCACGTAGTCAGCATGTTACGTCACATCAAGTAAACATAGGTCCAAACAATAACAAAGAACCTCAACAAAGATGTTGTCCCACAGAGTTGTCCCATAGAGCTCCAGTGTAATGAGCTGACCCGGAAGGTGTTACGGTGTCAAACTGTACGTGGTTTACCAACATCATTGTACAATGAAATACAGTGTAACCAAAATGAGACGAAAACAGAGAACTTCAACAAAACACACACAAACACACAAAGTGTTTCTATTGTCTGTCTTGTCAGAGAGTTATTGCACAAAATGACGGGCGTTGATAACTCAATGAAGTATTAGCATCTCCTCACCCGAATTCTCTCTCCTTCTATTATTCTTTTTCTTTCCTTCTATCTCTCTCTTTCAACCCCCCCCCCCCCCCCCACTCAAATAAATTGTCAACTCTATAGAAATTATTTATTTTGGTTTGTATGTTAATATGAACGTTCCCCAAGTCCAGCCATTTTTCAAATGGTTGGGAGGTTGACAGCTCACTTGTTATAGACAACACACATCACTGATCACAGCCACACCCTGCCCAATCATTAAAGACACGGATGGCCGGATGGTCGTGTAATATTGAGTTATCGGCTATCCGCCGATTGTTGCAGGGTTCGATTCTCGGCGAGATCACCTGGATTGTTATCATGTCAATGAGACTTTGGCAAGTAATTTTTTTTTTTTATTTTAAAGACAGTGACATCAATATGGCTGGCGAATGTACTCTTTTCATAGACCTTCCTCCACACACTAAGTCTCACTTTTAGAAGGTTTATTGCAAAAAAAAAAAAGGAAAATGTATTCATAATTTTACTTTTAATTGGAGATGTAAATTTAAACAAGTGGTTATCTTACATAACATTTATAGAAAATTGAAATTGTACATCGTTTGTGATAATTTTTAAACATAGATATGTGTTTATTTATCTCAATTAGTATCAAACGTATTACAAATCTCAACTAAATCTATTCAAATTTAAAATAAAACCAGTCGGCCAGCCCCGGCGGTCCATCTGTGTTGCAACAAATTCAACTAACTTTATTATTTTCACCACAATCACAAAGTTCGTAATTGATGTTATTTCCTTCATACGACTCTGATCACGTGGTCATTATGACATTCGCCAGTTAGCAAACATTTGCCGTAACATACACAATGATTGTTCATTGCTGGTTTTTTTAAGACACACATATATTTTATTATTGTGATTCTAATTGCCGTGAGGTTAAAGGATTGTTACAAATATTTATTATAGAAGCGGGTATAATTATCAATGGTCGCCAAAACTGTATTCCCGCCTCTTTCAATTGTTACCACAGCACCAGATGGTGTTATATTTCTGGTAGATCCAGGTATTGACTGTATTGAGTGCAAATTGGGATGACATTTTATTTTTATTTATTTGTTCCTTTCTGTGGAGGAATTCGAAGATTAATTTGACGATTGAGTTGAAGATTGATTTGAAGATTGAGTTGAAGATAAGGTATATTAGAATATTTACCAGTATCTATTTTGTTAAATTGAAATATAGTAGTACAAGTTGGGTTATAAACATAAATAAATGGTTTTAATAGTCAGTATTGTATAATGTGGTTTGAGGATTTTAGGTGGGAAATTAAAGTTGCCTGTACACTGTGTTAGACGGTATCCGGACAAAACCCCCAGCGGACAAAACCCCCACTGGACCTCTCCCCTATATTTATTTGGCCCTTATTTTTATTAAAAAATGTAATATATAATATCTGAATGAAAATATATATAAAAATATGCATTTTTTCAAAGTACCCCCGATAAGCTGCATTAGCCCGTCGAGCCTCAGTGGTCAAAAGTTAATCTCTTGTTAACTTTACATCAACAGGCAGCTTATCTTACAAGGTAAAAAAAAAACAAATTTAAAGGTTTTAGCCCAAGGTCAATACTGACCGTATCTTTATTCTACCTTTTCCACATTTTATAGCAGACGGTAAAACAAACAGCATAAGAACCACAATGGTCGAAAGCCAATTATTTATTTAGGTAAAACAGCATAGAAACATGCCTAATGATAGACTGTGTTGACAGACATGATATCTGTGATATCGACAAACCTTTCCCTTCGCAATGGTCATCTTCGAAAATATAGAAGTATTAATAATATTGACTTATATTGAATCTTAAAATTTTGGGGGTTTTGTCCGCTGGAGGTTTTGTCCGCTGGAGGTTATGTCCGCTGGGGGTTATGTCCGCTGGGAGTTTTGTCCGTGGAGGGTTTTGTCCGCTGGAGGTTATGTCCGCTGGGAGTTTTGTCCGCTGGGAGTTTTGTCCGTGGGGGGTTTTGTCCGCTGGAGGTTATGTCCGCTGGGAGTTTTGTCCGCTGGAAGTTTTGTCCGTGGGGGGTTTTGTCCGCTGGAGGTTATGTCCGCTGGGAGTTTTGTCCGCTGGGAGTTTTGTCCGTGGGGGGTTTTGTCCGCTGGAGGTTATGTCCGCTGGGAGTTTTGTCCGCTGGAAGTTTTGTCCGTGGGGGGTTTTGTCCGCTGGAGGTTATGTCCGCTGGGAGTTTTGTCCTACACTCGTGTTAGACAGACAGTCTGTTTAGACGCCATGGACAGTCCCAGTCCGATACAGCACCAAACATATGAGTTGGTAAATGTAGCTGTCAACGACCAAACCCACAGCGGATGATTTTATCCAAGGTGACGAGCCATTAGACTGAAGACCAGATTTAAAACGTGCAATCTCAATCCACTAGCATATATGTATATAAAAAGTGCTAAAAACATATAAAGAGAAAAGATGAGGTACCCATTGCATCAGGGGTTCTGACAAGTTATGAGAGGGGACAGATTAGGTGCTGTTTAGCGCCCGACTGTCGACCCAAGTGTTCCGGGTTTGATCTCCGGTGAGAACCAAGAGAAATTTTTCATGGTAGACCTATAGTAAAAGTGTCCTCTATATGTCTCCTGTGGTGCCTCCATGGCAATTGCATCCTGTTTGTGCTGGGGATGAAAGAAGGGCACTAAAGAAATAGTCCCCTAATGGTTTACATCAGTGGTCCCCCACCTTTTTCTCGTCTCGGACCGGTCAACGTTTGATAATTTCACCGCAGCCCGGGGGGGGGGGCGTTCATTAATTATATTTTAGATTGTTTTGATTTACAATGCCCGCGGCCCGACGGTTGGGGGGCCACTGGATTACATAATCTAAAACATAAATATCTCATCCTTAAAAGAACTTGACACAGATGTTCTGGCTGCATTTGTTTATAACCACACTTGTTTTTATAAGACTAGAAATATCTTTTTGTTTCCATTCTATTATTTGGATTTTCTTTTAAACTAGGAATATTATACAAGACATTTTAAATATTGATCCAAATAAAATTTAAAAGGCAGATGAATAAATCTGAAAAAATATTTGAATTCTTTAAAGCTTTTATTTAAGTACTATAAAATGTAAAAAAAAAAAAATATAACTAGTTATGTCAAACATATTGTTAGAAATTCTCATTGCTAAAAATACCACAATGTCTGCCCATCTATATTTGAACATTTCTTTTACTATCTCTACTTTTAACTAATGTAAAGACAGATTGAGTTAATTATAGTGTAATCTCCCACGCTTTTTTTAAAATGACATATTACTTGATCGAGCTGGAGGACATAACAAGTTCAGAATGTTTTGTTATTAATTTTATTTAATGCTATAAGAAAATGTAGATTTCTCCAAATCGAATGAATTGGATCCCTTACTAGAATATCATATACATTTGAATCATGTAGTACAGGGCTTCTTAAACTTTTGTAATTCACGACCCCATTTATGATTGCGAGTTTCTTGACGATCCAAATGGATTCGCGACCCATAGTTTAGTAGATGTAGTAGATCAGTGATTCTCAAAGTGCAGACTAATTGCAGGGGGGTTGCGACAAAATGTTAATTGATAATTAAAGGATGTGAAACTATAGGAATAAATTACACTTCAATTTTCTATTTTAAGTTGGGGAAGTAACGGCGGCTGGGCGTTGTGCTAACCACACAATCCCTTCATATGCCGAGGTTATAGAGACAGATGAATTCTACACTTCATCTGCCCCCATGGCCCGATAGGGCTAAGGGAACTTTACTTTTTTTTTTCTATTTTACAAATGTATAAATCTGTTCAGTAAAAGGTGATATCTATTTAAATGACGCTTCACCTCTCTATTCTACAAATGTGTAAATCTGTTCAGTGAAAGGTGATAGCTATTTAAATGACGCTTCACTTCTCTATTCTACAAATGTATAAATCTGTTCAGTAAAAGGTGATATCTATTTAAATGACGCTTGTATTCTTTTGGCTTTTAACGCAGTTTTTCTATGCAGGACGGTAGCGACAACGGGGAAATTTAAAGTGTTTAACCAATTTTTACAAGAAGTGGAGGGATTTATTTAGTCATCACAGATGTTAGAACCCAAGACCATCACGTCTACCACTCGACTATCCGACCCCAGGGGTTTTTTTGCCATGTAGCGCGCCGGATCTGCGATCCGGCACCTCTGAAATGCAACCCGGCACCTCTTATAGTTTTCTTCATTTGGTAAAAAGTTAAAAACTTCAGAGACCCACCACCTCTTATTGAAGAGACCCACCACCTCTTATTGAGCAAAAAAACCCCTGTCCGACCCTCTCTTGTAATGTGGGTCACAAGACGAAAACTGTGGTCATTGTGGTTGAAAGTTTGATAACCGATGTTGTAAACATCTTTAAATTGTAAATAAAGTCATGAAAAATCGGATCTGTCCGAAACCAAAAATAACCTAGCCTACTGATCAA
>JAGDYQ010000043.1:21064-78488 GCA_021962125.1 Bulinus truncatus | reverse complement strand
TTAGTGAGACAGAGACAAGCAGAAGGAAAACGACTGAGGCGCGCCGCGAGTACAACAAGCTGAGCAGGTTAAAAGGGTGTTTGCCGAGGCCAAAAAGGACTGATACTTTCGAGAATTTTGATTTGAGGGAAAACTTGACCAGCGCTGGGGCGATTAAAACTGCAGCTCCGATGCAAATGGACAGGCTTGATAGCTAGTGATAGTAAGAAGGCTGAAGTGCTTAACAAACACTTTGCAGCGGTCATTAAGTCAAAGTAAGAGGAGTACTTTGTCTAAGACACTGGATAAAGTCTGACTGGTCAAAGAGAATGCTGAATTTGGTCCGGAAAATCATGACACTTTCAGAGTCTATTACTCTGTCAGCGAATTGGCATATGCAGTCAGGAAGTGTTGCATGTGGAAGGCTCCAGGCAGCGATCAGATCACTAATGAAATGGTTGCACACCTTGGGGCAAAAGGAAAAGAAAAGCTTCTCCAGTTTATCAGCCACACGTGAATATCTGAGGACCTCCCATGGAGGTAGTGGGAGGCTGTCATAGTGCCGGTACTTAAAAACGGGAAAAATGCAAAGGATGAGGAAAGCTACAGGCCTATTTCTCTCGCCTCAAGTGTTGGGAAGGTAGCGGCACGCATGGTAAACAGAAGGTTGATGTGGTACTTAGAGGAAAAAGGGCCCATAACCGCAAAGCAAGGAGGCTTTAGGCGGGGCAAGAGTACAATGGATCAGATCACGCTCCTAGTCAAATAAATAGCCGACGGCTTTCAGAGAGTCAACAGCAGTAGTTTTCCTAGACTTCAAACAGGCTTACGATAGAGTCTGGCGGCAGTGTCTTTTTTTGAAGCTACAGCGGCTAGGTGTCGCCACTGAGATGTATGGCTGGTTACACAGTTTCCTCACAGATCGGTCAATCATGACATTCGTTGAGGACAGTGTGTCGAGGAAATAGGCCATTGAACAGGGTCTTCCACAGAACTCCGCCTCCAAGCTTTCATAAATGAACTGCTGCAATATCTGGGATGTAAAAGCCTACTCTATGCTGACGATTTGGCAATCTGGAAGACCGGAAAGAGTGTCCCAGTCCTAGAGAGGGCGCTCCAGAAAGATCTGACTACGGTCGGCTGTTATACGAGGATGTGAGGCTTAGAGGTAAACTGCTCGAAGACCATCTCCTCGCACGAGTATCCTTAAGGAACCACTGAAGCTGGAAGTTGTGGTTACGGTTCTTGTTCTGGAACCGAAACCCAAGTACCTGGGTGTCACACTAGAGAGAAGGTTAACACTCTGCACACATCTGCTGGAGGTGGCCTGTTGCGCTTCTGATAGACTAATATTGTCAAAAAGCTGTCCTGAGGACAATATACATTGGTGCAGTAAGGTCCCAGATTGATTGCAGCCAATTAGTACAAGTCTATGGGTCCCGATCGTAACTAGAGACCCTTGATGTCGTACAAAACAAGGCTCTCCGGCTGATTACAGGCATTTTTTGAACGGCGCCAACAGCAGGGGTTGAGAACATGGCAAATGTGCCACTAGTGCAGTGGTTCCCAAAGTGGTCCGTACGGACCCCCAGGGGTCCCTGGTATCATTCAGGGGGTCCGTGAAGAATTTAAATTCATTTGGGGGTCCCTGAACAACTTCAGGGGGTCCGCGAAAGGTTTAATGAAAAATAGTAAAATTATGATCCATTTTTATTATTATGGAAATTAAAATAAAAGAAACAATAAATAAACTATAGTAGTGCCAGCTAATTAAATTAATAACAAGCATAGCACGGTGTGAGACAGACGGCCGATTGCACTTTTATACAGGAATGAAATAACGCCGCTGGGTGCACTAATTTGTCTACAATATAAAATAACTATAAAATAGTTTACACCGTACATTGAATGAAGTTCTATGTCATTCTGATACAAAGTGTATAAACACATTTTCCCAGTCTTAGACAAAAAGATAAGGATTTAACGTTTTTTCAAACAGTCAAATAAAAAATTTGGAAAATACTGTCACCGCAACAACTCATTGAGACAAAATCTAAGCGAGATGATGATGGACTGCGTGCTGCTTCTTAGAACTTTTCTTTATTGATTGCAAAGTCAGGAAAGCTGCATACTATTGAAACTTATTTTACCAGCTGTAAATGACGTAATACGCACAAATTTGCACAAACCAGCTTTCGACATATATAACTTACAAAGAAAGATTGACGAAATGGCCCAGTCCGTAGAAAATCTATTATGTAATTACTTAAAAACATCTGAATTTTTTATACAGTTTGACGAGTCCGCTTTACTAGGAATCGAAACTTTACTTTTAGCTTATGTAAGATTTGCAAACGAAGAAAAATTTGGTCAAGAATTGTTATTGGCTAAATGTTTGGAGACAAAATGTGAAACGTTATTTACTGAATTAAAAGATTGTTCGATGTAAAGGCTTTACCCTTGACTAATACCATTTCTGTTGCTACTGACGGTGCTCCGGCAAGGATAGGAAGATACCGAGACTGTCTGGCTTACTTAAAACAAACTGTACCGAATATATTTTCAGTACTTTGTGTCATTCATCGACATCATTTTGTCGTAAAAAACTTAGTGAACGTTTGCATATATCACTAGATCATGTCATTAAAGAAGTTAATAAAATCAAAAGGAATGCCTTAAATGAGGTATTATTTTCTCAGCTTTGTTTGGAAAATGACGAAGTCTACAACCGTTTACTACTTCACATAGAAGTACATTGATTATCTAAATATGCATGTTATATCGATTGTATGCGCTCTTTTATTTAGTGTTGAATTCCTGGAAAGCAAAGACAATGATCTGCGACACAATTTAATTAAGTCAAAAATTAACATAGCCAATATGACTGATTTATTTGATAAATTTAACGATACTAATTTGAACCTACAAGGTGACCAATTAAATTTAATCAAATCTAAAGGTGTAATGTCTGCGTTTGTGGCCAAACTTTCTCTCTGCAAACAAAACTTGGAAAGGGAAGAATGCTTTCTGTTTCCAAATATTTCGAAAATGGCAAAATAAAGTTGAAGATTAGCTTGCTTACTGTCAACACATAACGGTTCTTAATGACAACCTGAACCAATGATTTGAAGACATTCTTCCCTTGGATATTCCCGACTGTGTGTAGAGCCATTTCGCGCGTATGCAATATCAGATCCTAAGCACAGATGAATTGTTACTAATACAGGAGCAGCTATATTGAAATATCCACAAATGAGGAACTTAAACAATTTTTAAACAAGGATATCACAAATTCTGGTTATAAATACAGATCCCAATTTTATATCCTGCATCATGGGTTATTGTACAGAAGTTGTTGACAGCTTTTTCGTCTCTCTATTTGCTAGAACGTGGATTCAGTGCCGTTATGAACCTCTTCACACACAAACACAACAACAGAAACCGACCATAAATTAATGCTCGTGGGGAATTGCGGTCACTACTCACAAACATTGAGCTGAATATAAATTCATCATCTCAAGTCATTATTTTTTTTTTATTTTAAACACAAATTATAATTTCTTTACATACTTCAACAAAATGTTGTTGTTTTTTTTAATTTGTAATTTTTTATACCATGCGTTTATGCATATTTTTCACTTGGGGGTCCGTGGGCAAGTTTTGACTATAAAAAGGGGTCCATGGGTCCAAAAAGTTTGGGAACCACTGCACTAGTGCATCGTAGGGATCAGGCCGTGATTACTGCTTATGAGTGGTATAAGCTGCAAGAGAAGTCCTCTGTCCTAAGGGAGATAGTCAATGGCTGGGTAGAAGGGAAGCGGCTAAAGATGAAGTCTTTTATGCATCACACTATGAGACTGTCCAGAGAAATCGAGCTGTCTACCAACTGCCTAATGCTGAAGATCGCCTCCCGGGCTTCTCCCGCAAAGCCATCTGCATGCCTGAGGTTTTGCACAACCCAGATTGACACAGATGTTGGGAAAACTAAGGTTACATAATGTGGCTTTGGAGATGATCAGATCCTATCCGAGGGCCGCTATATTGGCCTATTCTGACGCTTCTGTTACCAGTAAGAAGCTCCTCGTTTGGGGGGTCCACATCAGTTTCCCACAAACGTGATTTGTGGAAGATCTTGCAGGGCAATGCGGTTCACTTTGTGTGTACGAGGCAGAGATGGCAGCCATAGTAAAGGCAGTGGCACACATTGGGGGACGTCTTCAAGATGGTACTTTGCCTGCTAAGAGCATTGTTATCCTGAATGATGCGCTCATGTTCTCCAACCCGTAACAGGGACGGGAGAATGGCCCAAGCGGTTGGAAGCCATGGTGTATTCGTGTATGGACATGCCCGGTAATGACTTCCCTGCAAGGTTGATACATGCCCAAGCACAGCCCGTGGGTGCGGATAAGAGCTCACTTGAGGCAGCTTGTGCCAAGATCAGGCTCTTTGGTTCTTGAGTTGGGATAATGAGGTGACGGCCAGAAATGTCCTCAGTCAGATGGAGCGGCCGTCCTACACTGACCTATGGTGGGGGCTCAGGAGGGTTGAGCAGGCACTAATTGCCCAGTCCCGTAAGGGCATTGTCCTATAGGTGCGTACTTTGGGTGGTTGAGGCCCAAAGTCGACCCCCTTTGCCACCACTGTAGAGAAGAGAAGGAAACCGTGGATCATGTGCTTTTTGAGTGCCCCAGGCTGGCGGACCACAGGGTGGACCAGTCAGGTAGCTTTGACGATGTTGCTGTACATGCTTTAATATGTATATATATGTATATATATATATATATATATATATATATATATATATATATATATTTAAATCAGCACTGTTTAGAAATTATTTTAATCAATGATAAAATTAATATAAAAGTAAAGTTAATTTAAGCCCCTAAGGCTCATCAAGTCATATAAACTGCAGAATTCATCTCATTTTATAGCCACAGTATATTTTAGTCATATGAACTGCAGAATTCATCTCATTTTATAGCCACAGTATATTTTAGTCATATGAACTGCAGAATTCATCTCATTTTATAGCCACAGTATATTTTAGGGGTTGTGAGACTAGCACAATACCCAACAGCTTTTACCTCCCTAAGTCTGGTACTCTTTTGGACCTTTCACAAGGAGCAGAAAAATTCTCTAGCCTCTCATCGAGGTTAGAATCCAGGATCCTAGGTCGACAATCATGGCATCACCACCCGTCGTATTTTTGAATTTACTATTTAATTAAAGGTTTCAGTAGTTCATATTTGTGTGTATATAAAATTTATCAGATCTTGTGAGTATCTTTATCTTAACTGAAAACTTTAATTTCTTTAGTAAATTGGATATATATCCATGTCACACACACAAAGATTATTTTTATTTTTTTAATGAATAAAAGTACTAAAAACTTAGTACTATAAATAGACTACTTCATTGAACTGAGTGAATAGGTGCACATTTTCTTATTTAGCTACTATTACTGATCAAATGTTGTACCCAGATATTCTTTTTCACTCAATAATATGAATTATTTAAGAAAAAGAATCAATGTTTTTTTACCCCAATTTTTTTAAGTATCCATAGAAAAGATGATAATTCCACAGATCTAAATGTAATAAAGGGTTTAGTTGGTTAGTTACATTATATTTACAGAGACAATTATTGATCAAATAATTCTTTCTTGAGTTAAAAGGTGCCTGTAAAAAGCCTTTATAAATCAACCATATTTACAATAAGTTACTTTTGTACGGCTCTATGATTAGGAGTAAACAAGGAATAAAAGTGTACACAGTCAATATCCTGACAACACATACACCAACCTCTCTTACCCCTATACATCTTACATAAACAAATAATAACACTATGTAACACAATATTTGTTCCTGGCATTCAAGTGTTATATTTCTACAGCTTATGTCTAAAGTCTATCAAAAAATGACTACATTCAACACAAACTTTGATTTTACTGTGACAAAACAAGGTAATTTATGAAGTTTCATTCATGAAGTCTAAGTAAAAAAAAAACACTTGCATGATAAATAGACAAAGACAGTCAAAAAGCTTCAGAAATCATTGGGTTTTCTAGATTTGAGAGTGTACTCGAAGAAGTCCCCAAATAGTGTCCCCAATCATATTTTGTAGCAGACAAATTTGCGGGATAGCAAACTTCATGGCTCTCTTGAGGCTATCTAAATCAATAAGTGCTCTTTAACTATGATTCGTTATTCTCTTACTCAGCAATAACATAAACTGAAATTTTCTCATAAAAAGACAATTCTAGCAGTTCAAGAATATTCTAGAAGTGAATGCGAATGAAAAATTAAATCGAAAAAAGAAGAATTTCAAAATATGATCCTGATGACAGAACCAAAGTTTTTGTGGAACAATAGCTATTTTCTGTTTGTTTTAGTCATTCATAATGTATTAGGAAAATACACCAAGTACCCAGGAACAAGTACATAAATTTGTTACATAGTGTAATAAATGTAATAGTGTAATAAATGTAATACACTGGACTGTGAAAATCACACTAAAAAACAGACTTGACACAAACATTTTTCAAGTATTTATATGATATTAACAGTAAGAAAAACTATTACAAATTTATCCTGAATAAGTTATTAGCAGTAAAATATAATTTGTGACATGAATTAGGTAGGTGAAGTGAATTAGCAACCATTTCTTTATCTAATGTTTCAAGTGTAAAGGGTCATTAAGACTTCCCAAGCTAGTAATATTTTAAAATACTGCTCCATGGGTGGGGGGGAAGGAGTAAGGCTTCTATTTTTAATTATTTACTATTTATATTTGAACATCTGTGTTCTAAGAATGTTTATGTATATAGATGTTGATTCTTACTTTGAATCTGTAAAAACACAATGAAATGTTGATGGTAAACAGTTTAAAAATCTTAAAAAAAACAAAAAACAAAGACAATCATTTTAATGTGAGCTGAGGCCCAGGACAAGTGCCCCCCTCCCATGACCCACATGAACAGATAAATTTTAAATATATTTACCAATTTTTTCTTCTGTTTCATTATTGATATTCAAAGAGTTATTGCAATCAATTAACACAGAATCGACAACCTGTACAATCAAATTGATTGAACAAAAGAAGAGATATAAGTTAAAAAAAAAAACAACAACATATATACCTAGATAAAGGAGCAGTATTACAAAATAAAGAATTCTTTAATACTATAAACATTCAAACCTTGGTCTATGAACATAATTTGTTTTAGAGAGATGCTCTTAATCCAAAACTCTCATAAATCAAAGCAGATTTTTCGATAAGAAATAATGGAAACAATGATGTTTGGTTCAAACTAAAATTATTCTTTTTCATTGAAAAGAATAGATCTTTTTGAGTTTTTTTTAATTATTTGAAGGGATCAAATTGAATTATTGTGAAGAATGTTTTCCTGTGACACTTGCTTTTGTATTCAACTAAACTTTGTGTAAAACAGATTCATCTCTCACCCCGCTATGATTTATTCATATATTGTTTCTAAAACTTTACAGATCTTCCGTAATTTTATTTAAAGTGTGGGATTTTTACTATTTTTCTTCATGTGGGCTATTGTTGCAGTTACTATAGTCACAATAGGTAAAAAATATACGCTCAAGCATATGTTGACTATGCAATAGGGCGGAGCGAAAAAATTTTTTTTTAAATTTTTTATTCTAATAGTTCAAAAATGGTTGCCAAATGGTCTAAGTAGTTACGCCTAAAATGTAGTGTAATGTTTACCGGTGTATCAAAGGCCTTCAAATTTAAAAGGATACAAACTTTAAAACATTATAACAATATTGAATGAAATCAACATCTCATTAGTTATATTCGTAATGTTAATGTGCAAATATGAACTGCTGATCTAAATTATGTTTATGAATTAACAATTTACAATAAGTCAGGATCGTCGATTTTTCTTAAGGCAGGAGACAAGGAAGATAGTCTTCCACAATTGCCTGTCACAATCTTTGCACGACGGTTTTGTTTTAATGTCAAAACAAACAGGGCCATAAACCCTCACAATATAAGTTGAAAGTTCATGTAGCTCAAATGACTGAGACATCGTTGCAATATACAAGCGAAGTATCCTGTTCGCCTTTGTCAATCAGCGGGCATGAGACTATTTGGCACTATCGCGGCGAGCAAGATCATTGGAACAGTTGCCTCTAATTACAGTTTGACAGATTTCCAGAAGATATGCTTGATATGCACTTAAATCATCACACGCAATTTCCAGGATGTCAGCATCTATCTTCTTGAAAGCAACAGGTGGGAGAGTTTCACAACTCTGAATTGCAACTCCATGGGTTCCTTAAGCTGTGAATCGGGATTTTTTGTTAAAAAATGTTAATTGTAAGCTCCGTAGAGGCAAGTAGAATTGTGAAATAATTAATAAATATATTATTTAGGATAATCATTTAAAATAATTAAAACTTTAATTACTATATTCAATTCTTTCTTTTAAAAGAATATTATAAATTGATTGATAACTACTGGATATTTACCGTAGTTACAGCCAGGTTTTCCATAAAGAAATTTTCTTAAAATTTAAAAAATACCTTTATTATCACTTATTAGACAGCTTCATTGCTCACAAAGATTAAAAAAAAAATTAAGTATGATACTTCCTGGGACGGGTGCAAAAGTTAGATGTTGACTGTTATTTCGCTAGGCTTATAATCAAATGGACCGTAATGTTTGAATAAGCGAAAATTTCAACTGGGTTGGGGCACCGGTAAACATCAATGGATATAGTAAATATTTTACAGTTGGATTTTTATATTCATTATGCAACTTTTTTTCACTATTAGATTTTGAAAAGAAAAAAAAACTTTTTTTTCGCTCCACCATACTATACAAGTCGAGCATCCTGAGTAGAACCGAGCAATGAGTCAACCATCAATTCAGCTATCACATACAACTTGGCAGAAAATTTTTACTACACATACCGCAAAACCTCACAAGTATTTCATATTTTTTAAAAATTTCGCTCACCATGCATTGCTTATATATCAAATCAAATTTTTTAAAACATTTATGCTCATCTTGTGAAATACTCGCAAACCAAGTTATTCGTAAACACAAGTTTGGCTAAATATAAAATGATAATAGTTTTTATAGTAACAGTATTTTAAGTTGTCAGGTTAATATTTCAAAATTTATAACACATATAACATTTTCAAAAAATATGTTAGTATTTGTTTTACTTACTTCATCAACAAGTAAATCATCAGCAAGCTTTGTATTCTTGGCCATTTCAGTATAAGATAATTTTTCCTGAAGATGACATAAAAAGAAATATTGAGAAAGTATAATAGAACTTAAAATGCTCCAATCAAGAGTGTGACAAGTCAGATATTGATGAGTAGTGAAACCTTCCTCCCAGTCTTAACAGACGATAGATTCTTACTGATTTTGCCATTCCAGCTAGAAATAAAGATATGAAACTTTGTGAGATATTTTACTGTTCTAGCCTTTCTGTCCTATAACCAACAACAGAAGTAAATGAAGGACATCAGTACTTCCAATGAAACAATAAGTTTAATAAACAGACTTATTAATCAAAGAATACAATAAAAAACAGACTGCTCTGTACAAAATAGTTCGTCATGTAAGACAAAGAATAAATTTATAAATTAATATTCATCATTTCAAATTCAACTGCCCTAAGACTCAGCAGACAGCTGGTCTCTGCTAAACTGTCAATTGTTGCAAACATCACTTCTTCCTCTTATTTTTAGTGTGCACCCAATCACAAATGACAATGTCCATATAATTTAGGGATGCTGAATAACTGCAATTACAGCATGATTAATGCGTTAAAAACGTTATGCGATTACATTTTTAACGCAAATATGGGAATGGGTGTATGTGATTCTTTTGCACGCATGGCTGCACTATAGTAAGAATAGTCAGCTACAGATAGGCTGGAAGATTGGATCATAGAATAAGTGGCTGTGTGTGTGTAGCTGGCCTGGGAGAACGAGATGTGTAAATGAACAGTCAGTGGAAGAGGTTGAACATTCTATTGAGTGTAGCTGTGTAACCTTCATGACGCAGAGAGCTCTTGATTTTTGCCAACCATCAGACAGAAATGAAACATGAAATTATTATATTAGGCCATTTAAGGTTCCAAACACATTGATTTAGACAGAAGGGCAGTGGTCATGAAGTCGGAACCCACTAAGAAGTGGATAAGCATCCTGTAGCAAGACGAGACAATGGAGTCCCGGTATAGACGATACCGTAACAGAACACGTGCATTCTACAAAACAACGCCCCTCGAGGGTAGGTCAGGGCTTTGAAGATAAAGTTATGCCATACCACTCTCAACCATTGAGGTGAAACACTCTTGACACAGAGAGTGCTTGATTTTTGCTGACCATCAGACAGAAATAAACATGAGATTATTATTTTAGGTCAAAGAAAGGAAGGAACCTGGAGGGGTGTAGGTAAAAACATTATACCGAAAGTGAAGATAAGATTGATCAATACTGGGCTGCATAATATACTCTGACAAGCTGCATGCGGCCCGCAGGCCATAGTTAAGACATTGTCTGTATGTTAAAATTGAGTGACCCACATAGTATGTTAAAATTGTGTGAGCCATATTATATGATAAGAATGTATGTGACCCACATAGTATGTTAAAATTGTGTGAGCCATATTATATGATAAGAATGTATGTGACCCACATAGTATGTTAAAATTGTGTGAGCCTTATTATATGATAAGAATGTATGTGACGGACCCACATAGTATGTTAAAATTGTGTGAGCCATATTATATGATAAGAATGTATGTGTCCCACATTTATGGTAAGAATTAGTTAAAAATTTTCTGTTTATTGTAAATAACACAATACCAGCTAAATTTTGTCAAAGTATACAAATACAGAGTTTTATTAAGTACATTATTAAGTACATAATAAACAAATTAAAAAAAATTAACAGCACTTACATCTTTCCTTAAGTTTTGAATATTCGTCTCAATCCTGTTCTGCTTTAAAAAAAATGTTTTTTTATCTTTTAGTTTTCTCTCCCTTTCTTTTAATTTAAATTCAAGAGAGGTGACTTTATCCTTTTTTAAATCTTTCAATGATCTGGAATTAGAAATGAAAAAGTGAAACAATTTTAACTAAATTTTGTAAAATGTTTAAAGTTTAAAATGTGAGTTTTTTTATATACTTAGTTTGATAAAAATGTAACTTTTTAGCTGTTAATAAGAAAATATGTTTTAAAAAAAAGGGCAAAAAGTTGGTGTCACTTGTGGCAGCCATTTTGAAAAAATGCATTCAAGCCTGACCAGCTAATGAAATGTTCAATATTTAGTGTTTTAGAGGTATATGTGCATGCTATATAATTCCATGGTGAAATTCTATGTTCACATTTGTCTATGACCTTAAGTTTTATTCATCATGATGGAGGAGAATTAAAAAATAGGAGACGATGTAAGATTTTTTAAAGTGAAAAATACCTGGGTTCATAGCAGAATTTCTGCTACATTAAATAAGAATTCTGAGCTGAATTTCATAGAATATAGTTTTTTTTTATCAAGATTTGTCAAAGACATAAACTTTGGCTGAAGATGCCAGTTCATGAAAAGGGGTTAAGTAAAAAAAACTTCAATAAAAAAAAGCTGAAATAAGTTTGTGAATAGCCGTCTTTTTATTGCTATCCTGAATGGTAAAATAACGGGAAAATCCTTAAAAAACTCAATGTTTGATGTATGGTGAATCTAAAAATAAAACTTTTAAGAATAGAAAATGTCAGCGTCTATGTGAGCGTGAGTGTGTATGGGAATGGGTGTATATGATTGTTTTGCATGCATGGCTGCACTATAGTATAAACAGTCAGCTAGTTAGGTTGGAAGAGCATGTGGCTATGTGTGTGTGTAGCTGGCCTGGAAGAGCAAGATGTGTAAATGAACAGTCAGTAGGAGAGGTTGAACATTTTATTGAATGTAGTGTGTAACCCTCGTGACGCAGAGCTCTTGATTTTTGCCAACCATCAGACTGGAATGAAAGATTATTATATTAGGCCAGTTAAGGTGCCAAACATAGACGCTCATCAGAAACCATAAAAGGTTTTGGTTGATTTAGACAGCGGGGTGGTGGTCATGAAGTTGGAATCTGCTAAGGAGTGGGTAAGCAACCCGTAGCAAGGCGAGCAAAGGCAGTGATACTGTTACAGAACATGTGCATTGCTCAAAGCAATGCCCCTCAAAAGAAGGTCAGGGCTTTGAAGAAAAAGCTATGCTAAACCACTCTCAACCATTGAGATGGAACACTCTTGACACAGAGAGCGCTTGATTTTCGCTGACCATCAGACAGAAATAAACATGAGATTATTATATTAGGCCTAGACATTGAGATTATGTGACCTTAGGAAGAAAGGAAGAAGCATGGAGGGGTGTCGGTAAAAAAAAATGTGCCGAAAGTGAAGATAGGATTGATCAGTATTGTTTACACAGGCAAGTGCTGACAAAAGTAAGGTATGGTGACAGCAGCAGATAAACAGAAGGCCAAAGTAGTGATAGAAGCAGATGAAAAGAAGGCCAAAGTAGTGATAGAGGCAGGTGAACAGAAGGCAGATGTAGTGACAGTGGCAGATAAACAGAAGGCAGATGTAGTCAAGGTAGATCTAATAACACTGGGCAACAGCCAAAAAATCGTCAGGGGTTTTTCAACTGATTTAGAATAATTTTGGTGTTCTAAATCCGAATATCACATTGATTTTGCTCGGTCAGGTCAACTTCTTGAGACACAGCCACAGACCTACCTGATGAGCTATACGTATTCTAATATCAGGGGTTTTGAGTTCAATCATTTCTCTAAATTAGCTGCATAAAAATTAGCAACAAAATAATCACAATTTTAAAAACAGAGATAATTATATTTTATTTATAAATCATCAATCTCGATTTTCACTTGATTATTTAATCATAATTTAATGCATCGTTCAGCTGATCACTGCAAAGAAATTCCTGTACCAGCGTTCAGAGATCTTCCTGACAGAGACGATGAGGCCACCACTTTAGATGAGGTTGGAGATATAGAAGAAGAGTATGAATCACAAGATGGTCCGCAGCCGTTCTCACTATGTGAGCTTAATTATCTGGTTTGGGATCTCAACTTGTCGAATAATTCCTCCGAGCTGTTGGCCTCCAGACTCAAAACAAAAAATTTAATTGGCAAGGACGCGCGTATCACTTTCTTCCGTAGAAGGCATGAGGACTACATGGGCTACTTCTGCCAGGAGGAAGACCTTGTGTACTGCCAAGATGTCGCCGGTCTTCTTGATAAACTCGACGGTCTTCAATACGATCCGAGAGATTGGCAACTCTTCATTGACAGCTGCAAGCGCTCTTTGAAGTGTGTACTTCACAACGGGAGCCAGTTCGTCTCAATCCCTCTTCCGCACTCCACAACTTTTGAAGAGAAATATGAAGCAGTGAAGTATGTGCTCGACAAAATCCAATATGAGCAGCACCAATGGATCATCTGCATCGACTTGAAGATGGTGAACTTTCTAGTTGGTCAGCAGTCTGGGTTCACGAAGTACCCATGCTTTATATGATGTGGGACAGTAGAGACAGAGCCCAGCACTATGTAAAGAAAGAGTGGCCGGCGCGAGAACAGTTAGTACCTGGGGCAGAAACATCATAAACGAACCTCTTGTTGACCAGGAGAAGATATTGAACCCACTGCTACACATGAAGCTTGGGTTAATGAAACAGTTTAAGCGCGCTCTGGACAAGGATGGGAGGTGCTTCAACTACATGTGCTGAAGGTCGGCATTTTCGACAGCCTCTAGATACGGCAGCTCATAAAGGACACAGAGTTCCAAAACTCCATGAACATGCTTGAGTGTGCCGCCTGGAAATCGTTTGTGCATGTGGTGAACAACTTCCTGGGAACATAAAGGCAGCAAACCACGCCAGACTCATCAGTAGCATGATAGAGGACTTAACAAACATTTGGGTGTTTGACGTATTGGGAGAAGTTTCCTGAAAACCTGAGGGCGATGAGCAGGGAGAAAGGTTCTATCAAGACATCCGCCAAATGGAGGAAAGGTACCAGGGGAGGTGGGACGCAGTCATGCTGGCGGACTACTGCTGGTCGCTGAAGAGAGACAACCCAGCAGCTGCTCACACATGGGAATAGAAGAAACGCCGATTTATGCCTTGAACTTTGAACTTTTGTTTCACGTAACGCTCATTGTTATACAAATATTATGATAATTATGCTTATCAAATTTGGTGGATAAATTTGGTGAATGAATTTGAATACGTTGACTTTTATTTCTTGGGTAAAACGGAAAAAATCGTCAGGGGTTTATCAGCTGATGATCCGCAAAAAAAAATTTCTGTAGCGAAAAATCCTGACCTGATTGAGCAAAACCAAGGTCATTTTCGGACTCAGAGCATCAAAATTAGTCTAATTCAACTGGAAAACCTAGGACGATTTTCAAAAAATATTTTTTTGTTGCCCAGTGTAATAGAAGTGTCAGAGGGGGTAAAGAGCCATGTAATGATTGAAACAGACACTGTGAATGAAGCATATGATGTGATGGTGTTTGACTGAAGGCCAAAAGGTTTTGGTTGATTTAGACAGCGGAGTGGTGGCCATGAAGTCTGAATCCGCTAAGGAGTGAGTAAGCAACCCTTAGCAAGCTAAGCATAGGAAGTGATACTGTTACAGAACATGTGCTGATGGTAGAGGAGCCAAAGGTGAAAAGATAAAGATGGCGAATGAGGGAGAGAAGGCAGAGAGTACAAAAGAGAGGAAAGAGATAGAAGTGAAGGATGTAAGTTGCAATGGTGCTAAAGATGACAAGAACGAGTTCCATTGGGATACTGTCAGTGTTGTGAAAAATAAGACAATAGAGGACAAGGTGAAAAGCTTTGGTCACAACAAGAAAAACATGAATAAAAAAAAATAATTCTAGAGCTGATCCTGATGGTATTTGAGTTAAGGTGGCAACGGTACCACCCCCAGAAAGGGTGCAACAGAGGAAACTGATTGGGGTGGTAAACACTGTGATGATGACTGGCAATGAACAGATAAACCCAGATAGTAACAAAGATCTGAACCCTGTACCAATATTAAAGGTATTGACAAATCCCAGGTTAAGGATGTACTTTTGTTATAACTTGAAAGTTATTGATGGGACTACTATGACTGACAATGATAAGTCCAATGGTCTATTCCATGCTCTAACACATATACCCAGGAACTGTGTTCTGGAGGGACATCTGCATCAACAGTGGCCTCAATACTTGCACACATTTAAACTGATACAGAAGGAGGCTAGGGTAATAACTATTATCATTATTTTTCATTATGAAACTGAAACCCCTTACATTCGAGGAACTATTGTATGTAGATGACAGTAGGAACAATTGTATGCAGATGACAGTAGGAACAATTGTATGCAGATGACAGTAAGAACAATTTTTTTTTAATTGAAAAATGTACCCCCACCTTTTATTTTTTGACACATCGCGTAGTTGGACAATCGATTTCAATTTCACACTGAATTTTATATGATGTTCTAGACTGCTTTTAAACACATTCCAGTCAGCTGCTTCCATTTGTTTATTAATAAGGCATTTACAGATGGTTGTTATTTTTTTTTCTTAGTTTAGAGGCGAGTTCATTGTATATAATTATTTTATTAATGTTATATTTTATTTTATTTTCTGTTTCAGGTGCAAATATATATATATTCTGGAATATTTCAGAACATTGTGGAATATCTTTGAATATTTTGGATAAACTATCTCGTTTTCAGTGCAAGATTGCAAGTCTTACAGAGAGGAAAAGTGCAAGACATTTAATCACTTTTAAAACACAATAAAATGTCTTAAAGAAATTCCAGCAACAGTGTAAAGTCAAACAGGTGTATTTGGATGAAGATTCTACCCTCATCTTCTGAACAGAAAAGGGATCCAAGGATTCCATCTGTTGAAAAGCTAACCAATCTCACACAGATTCCAACAAACTGTTAAATTCTTGGAAACTTCACTTTTCTGTTCATTAGCGAGAAACGGCGACCGGATCAAATCAAAATTATTGCGGATATAGAATTGCTCTGGTGGGAAATTCTAGACATTCCACTATTATCCAGCGCACTCATCAGAAAGAAGCTCAATAGTCTGATTGATTTATATGATAAAAACAAAAAGAAACCATCTGATAAATTCACTGCAACACTCTCAGTTATTTAATGTCACCAACATTAATGGAGAATGAAATAGCACGGACCATAAAGAGCTCTACCAAGGCAAGTTAAGAGTGGAGGAAAGATTGGTTATTCAATGGTCAAATAAACCCCTTTGGAAACCATCCACCCAAGAAAATGAATCCGACAATCAAAAACTCAAACTTAAGCTAGATCTACTCAATTGCAACCCACACAACACCTAAAACTGTCTCCGAATCTTCGGATTCTGAAACCTCTGCTTCTTCACCTGAGTTGCAAACCTCTTCTTCCAGGTCATCTTCTCCTGAATGCAAAACAAAATACCAAGAACAAGCACTACAACAATGAATGCAAAACAAAATACCAAGAGCAAGCACCACAACAATGAATGCAAAACAAAATAGCAAGAGCAAGCACCACAACAATGAATGCAAAACAAAATACCAAGAGCAAGCACCACAACAATGAATGCAAAACAAAATACCAAGAGCAAGCACCACAACAATGAATGCAAAACAAAATACCAAGAGCAAGCACCACAACAATGAATGCAAAACAAAATACCAAGAACAAGCACCACAACAATAAATGCAAAACAAAATACCAAGAGCAAGCACCACAACAATGAATGCAAAACAAAATACCAAGAGCAAGCACCACAACAATGAATGCAAAACAAAATACCAAGAGCAAGCACCACAACAATGAATGCAAAACAAAATAGCAAGAGCAAGCACCACAACAATGAATGCAAAACAAAATACCAAGAGCAAGCACCACAACAATAAATGCAAAACAAAATATCAAGAGCAAGCACCACAACAATAAATGCAAAACAAAATATCAAGAGCAAGCACCACAACAATGAATGCAAAACAAAATACCAAGAACAAGCACCACAACAATGAAGGCAAAACAAAATACCAAGAACAAGCACCACAACAATGAATGCAAACCTAAATACCAAGAGCAAGCACTACAACACTGAATGCAAACCTAAATACCAAGAGTAAGCACTACAACATTGAATGCAAACCTAAATACCAAGAGCAAGCACTACAAGAATGACATGGTTGACATCAAAAATTTTTTACACCCTTCCTCCCCCATGTCAATAACTGTCAAACTTTTTCAGACCACCCATAATTTATTGACGTAATTAATGGACAAGCCATTATCAACTTTGTACAAAAAAAACCATTAAATTCTTAAAAAAAGGAGACCATCTAACACAAGGTATACATAAAAAATCTAACTAAATATCAACCAAGCAACGAGTGTCAAGATCATGGCAAAAAAATATTTTAAAAAAATCTAATTTTAAATTTTAGATTTTTAACCTAAAACTTTTATTTTTGGCTTCACATACTTTCGGAGTTTTTTTCAATTTTTGCACTTCATAGTGACAAATATTATAATGTGGAAGATGTTGAAGAAATAGTGCAAGAAACAGCAGCAAGTCTTTCTAATGATGAGCTCAAGGAATTAGCGGACCAAAAAGAACATAAAAATATTGAAAGTAGTGACTCTGAAGAGCAAAAATAACTTTCAACAGCATTTCTAAAAACCATTTTGACCACTATAACATATTATGGACCAATTTATTGAAAATGACCCAAATTTTGACAGAAGTTCGAATGCAAGACGGGGTGTTATGGATGCCTTATCCACTTACCAACAACTTCTTACAGAGCACAAAAGGAAAACGCAAATTACATTATATACCTTCTTGATAAAAAGGCAGAAAATTGGAAATACAGAAGAGACTGAATGATCTGAAATGTAAACATAATGACTGAGAACTTTTTTATATGTATATTTGTTTATTATGTTTCTATATTTATAAGATACATTTTTGTTAATTGTTATAAAAAACATAATTAATAAATTTAAAGGTAAAATACCTGACCAATTTTGTATCAATCTTCCCCTTGACCCCATTATTTACATGATGAGATAACCCCTTTAACACTGTTTCATATTATGCTCTCCTTTGATGGAATGTATACACCACGTTAAATGGGGGTGTGTTTTTTCTAATCCAGCAAAGATAAATATTATTCAGTGTTTCTGAATTAGATCTGCATGTTCTATGTAACAATGAAGATAAAAATCAAATTATACATTCACCGTGAATTTCACCAGATGACCTAGCTTAAATAATGAAGCAGAAAATAGCCTGGTAATTCGGCATATGCTACCCTATTACAGTTAGTCTGACATAGATTAAAAACTGATTTCCATTGCTAAAAATCCTTATGAAGCTATGAAGCTTTAGCAAGATTTGGAGTCTGTTCCTAAAGATCCTTATGAAGTAAAGAACCAGACAACAAAATATTGTAATAAATAAAACACTGATTTCCATTAGCTTTAGCAAGATTTGTGTCTGTAGCTAAAAATCCTTTATAAGTGAACAAACCTCTTAGAAAATTTGGGTAAGCTGAGAACTTGGTTACTGCATCCAATTTTGAGGACTGGTGAGGTACTGAAAACTGTAACAGGCACTAGTGAGAAAACATTGAAATTTATGTCTATAGCTTTAGATAATTTATAATAAAGGTTTATCAATGCTTTTAAATACATTTTAAATATGAAACAAATATAGATACTCTATTCACCATTGTTTTGGGACAGTGATGCAATGGGTCCCTGTACAGATGCTGTAATAAGATTATCTGATGCTTCTAGTCTATGAGTTGCAGGACTTAAAATCTCAGATTTTTTTGTTGGTGTTGTTAAACCAAGACTCACATTCTGAAGTTTAGTATGAATGAAAGATTATTGAGTACAACGTTTTAGAAAATATATAGAAGCTAATGAATAATTTAATCAATGTAAAAATCCCAGAACTTTAATGAAAGAAAGAATTCATAACAATTTACACTAATTTCACTTTTCACAATTTAAACTAGGAAAATAAATACTTCCAAAGCTTACATATTCAACATTTTTATATGTTTTTAAAATATTTTAAAAAATGTAATATAAAGAAAGAAAGTGATGTCACAGTGTTACAAGTTTAACTCTTACAGTGATAGTTTTACTTCTTTTCATATACTTTTTTTTCAGAACATCAACAGTGTGAGTAAGGCATTGTAAAGTTTTCTTTATAACATCATCTCTAAAAAAGTAAAATAAAAAACAAATTAAAATTTATAAAAGCTTAAACAAATGCTAGCTAAAGCTGTAAATAAATTGAAACTTCAGAACATTTATAACACCAAGAAATTAATATGTGTAAAAATAATTGTTTCTAAAGATTATAGTAATACTGACATATAGTAATACTGACATATAGTAATACTGACATATAGTAATACTGACATATAGTAATACTGACATGGTAATGACTGTTAAGTTAGATCACCTCATGAGTGATGTTGTCACTTACAGAAATTGAGGCATTGAGAAAATTGTTTAAATAATGTAATATTATGTAATGGTCATTGTTTAGGCCAGTGAGAGATGCTGTTCATGTGTGACAATATTTACATTTGCACCACTCACTTTCTGACTTCACATAAGTAAAACACAACTTTATAAAGCTGAAATATAGTCCAACTTCCAAAAACACATCATCTTACTACATCTGTATAACAGCATCAACTTACTATATCTAGATAACCACATCATCTTACTATATCTAGATAACCACATCATCTTACTATATCTAGATGACCACATTATCTTTACAGGGACACAAATCTGCATCCACTCTCTGTCTATATCATGTGTCTCGAAAACTGATGGCCTATAAAACCAGACTCCGGTACTGTATATCAGGTCACTATTCACCAATCACACGAGCAGTGAAATTCTTGGGCATCTAAACTATGTATCCCAACAATAATAGGTAACCTTGTATAAGGTCATAAAGGTGTAAAAGATTCACCAAGATAAAAAAACTGTCATCATTTAATGAAGTGATGGGCGAGCATATGGCATTATATGCACTGTAATGCCCATGACACCCGTAACTAGCTGTTTCACTTTTTGGAAAAGTTTTCAAGCCCAACACATATCATGTGACATGCAGCACAAAGTCTATTATGAATGGTGTGTGTATTGCAAAACTATTACATCTATCTACTTTTCCCTTATTTTAAAGATAGTACTGCAGCCTGGATTCAAATATTTATCATTCTTGTCATGAACAAAGTGATTTC
Organism: Bulinus truncatus; assembly: GCA_021962125.1. Classification (NCBI taxonomy): domain Eukaryota; kingdom Metazoa; phylum Mollusca; class Gastropoda; family Planorbidae; genus Bulinus; species Bulinus truncatus. The sequence goes on along the minus strand of JAGDYQ010000043.1, from coordinate 58,138 downwards.
ATTTATTTATCTAATGCAAAATAAGTATTCATATGTATCTTTAAAAAAATTTGACAGTTTCTAGAAAGTGCGAAGAATGATCCAAAATAAACAACTTATTCTAAACACGTGAAGGTAAAAAAAAACATGAGCAATTCAATAGTTAGTTTGATAAAACTCATTACATATTGAAATATGAGCTTAGAGACAGTAAAATTCTTAAACTTACGTTAATAAATGTAGTTATGAAGTAATACAATGTGTAACAAAGTAAGTGAATATTAAAAAGATAGATACGATATTGATAAGTCTGTTATTCAAATGATAACAGAAAACCTACCGCAAATCTTTTGTTGTTTTTAAATGAATGAGGTGTTTTTGTACTTGTGTTATCAACATCGGCATAACTGACGAAAAATTTGGTCGTTTTTCTGCATAGGTAGAAAAAAAAGTAACGTTTCATTAATTATTTAAACAGAAAATGTAGAAAAAATCCATACCTGTAACATATACAAGATAATATATTCGATTAATATGTACAGATTGCAAGATATTTCAAATTTTTTTAACAATATTATTATACAAATAACACCTTTTAGTTTGTAACCTATTCTATTAAATGTAAAAATGATAAATTATTTGTAAACATTAATAACATTTAGAATAAAAAGTAGGTACAAAAGAAAAATCTAGTGACTTAAAAATGAAATAATAATTAGTACCTATCAATAAATGTTCTTTATAAATCTTAAGACCAACCGTCCATAGTAATAGCATAGTTACTAAATTGAGGCATCCTCCGCTGTAAATATTGTCGACTTCTAACTGTAGATAATAAAAAATAAGTTTGTATTATCACTAACAAGTTTTTTTATAAATTATTGACAGTGGTGTTTTTGTGTTTAATCCCTTCCACTAGTTCAATGTAAATAATGTAAAAGAATAAAAACACTCCACAGCAATGATTTTCAAACTGTATTTTTTTGACAAGTTGCCACTAAATCTACTATTTCACATTATGTCACGAGATAAATTTACTTTGTGCATCAAAAAGAGGGCAACATGCAATAATTCACAGCCTAACTTGTCTAATTAGCAGCCATGGATTTAGGTTGTTTTTTTTTTAAATGCTCTAGGGATAAAGACAATAGATGATCTCATTAGATTCATTGCTGATATTTACACTGTGCTGCATTCAATAACGAATTTCGAGTCCCCGTCAATTTCGTTATAGCGACATTTCACTGATTTAATATAAAATGTTTTGAAAATTATTTTAATGAGTGAAGACCATTACAAGTCAAAAAGTCAATAATAATTTGGAGCAAAAAAAAAAGTGAGGTTTGAGCATTTGCACCCTCCGAAATAAAAAAAATATTAAAAGATTAGACAAAAATTAATTTTTGAAAAAATACAAATCTATAAATAATTTGATTTTTTAATACAAAGTTTGGTCTAGTTGCGCTTTTGGCTTTGAGTGGAGTCATATTTGAGTGGAGTCATATTTTTGTTGACTTTCCACATGTTATACTTAACATGCCAGTAAATAAGTACATATTTAACAAACAGTTAAAATAAAAACCGTACATCTCCTAATTCCCTTTAAAAAAAATCAGCGAAAATTGAGCTTTAACTGTGCAGTACACCTAAAACAAATATTCATCAAATGTCTTATGAAAAGAATATCTTCTTAAGATTAATAGCATAGATTAACATCGAACCATTAAAAATTAAAGAGACATTTACTGCTAAATGTGTAAACTCTTGATATCATGAATTTGTAAATGACAGAAAAGAGAGTAAAGGAATTCTAATTTTTAGCATTATCAAAATTTCATGGACCTATTCTAGATTTTTTTACAATGTCACATTCTTTTTGTTCCAAAAAAAGGCTTTATTTGATTCCAGTAGTAACTATTTTTTTATTATCACAGATGTGCTCCCAGATATTTTAAGAATTGTTTTACGCTTTTTAGTTGGAGACAATGAAATTAATTACTTTTAATTCTCTTAAGCACTTTTGCCTACAAAAATGTTTACATAAATTTGTATAAAAAATTAATCATAAAATGAATGTTCATGTTTAACCCTTTAGTGTTTTATTTTAATGCTTAGAAATTCAGAACTTTTTAAGGTCAAAAATAAATTTAAATTAAAAAAAAACATTACGAAAAATAAAAAAATACAGTAATTATGTTTTCCCCAGAAGTTTAGACTAGCATTGCTTTTTTGTTTAGTATTTTAACCTTTAAAAATGTCATCATAAAAAAAAAGTGTTATGTACTTCAAGAAATATTTTGCTGGATTCTTTAAGTAGGAGGTTTGGCACTTTAATTCCCATCACTGTGGCGTCTAACATGTATTTTGAAAACCTGTTATCAACAACAGACTGTACAATCTCTCTCTCTGACTTTAAGATGTCATAAAAAGCAGAGATGTTTTTCCAGTTTTTAATTGCCTGGGAAATAAATAAAAATAGTTATATGCTCAATTTTTATAATAATAGTACATAGGAATAAATACTTTGGCATAAGCAAAAAAAAAAACCAGTTAAATGAGTTATTCAACATGTAACTTATAATTGTAAAAAATGAAACTAAAATTTAAAATATGAAATGTATGATTTTTAACCATAAATTATATCTGTAATAACAGATGTACCAAAGTTGGGATTCGGTCTCAGCTTCAAGTCAAATTCTTTTATTCAGATTCCTTCCATGATTGGCCATTTTATTATAAAATGAAGGATGGATTGATGACTTTTTTAGAACAATAAATTTAGGGCTGAGAAATTTTTTAACCTTCAATTAAATTCTTGTAAGACAATAATATTTAATATTGATATAGATTTCAGTCATACATTATTAAAGAAGTAATGGCAGCCAAACCAATATGAAATTATTGATTCTTTATATTATGATAACAAAATGTTCAACAGAGGAATTATGTACAAATAAAATAACTTGAATTATTCATGACCCAATACATTTATTATCTATATATATAAAACACAACTTCGAGATGACGCAGGACTATTTATAGATTGTGGCATTCACAGCAAGCAAGACACGTTCAACAATCACGTTCAACAACTCACATTGTTACACCAGCCTGCAAGACTATTTATAGATTTGTGGAATTTTCCGAATACGTCACAGCAAGCGTGTTTTTTTTTTTTATTTCTTTTATAAACCAAATTTTTTTAATTTCTTATAGTGAAATATATTAAGCAATATGAGCATGATGGTGGTTGTATAATACTATTTCATGTCTAGACAGCTCCAGTAATTTTGGTCGTAATCATGTTTTATGTGCTCTAAATACATTTATCCCCCATCGTGGTCAATTCGTATCCGTTAAACCGCGGAAATGAGAGAATGCTGTACTTCAAATAACATTATAACTGATTATTATAAAAAAAACCACATTTAATAATACAATTATGTGTGAAGAATAAAGTAATATATTTTTTAGAAACTGAATGAAAAAAGAAATAAACAATAAAATAAAAAAAATTAAGTTGCTTGAAGGTACCAGATAGTGACCATAAAGTCTGCAATGATAGGTCAAAGTTCAACTTTGCATACCATGTATTTTCTCCGAAGATGTCAGCCTTTTATTTTGTTTGATTGCTTATTTAAAAATATAATTACAATAATTATATTGATTGATAAGGCGACGTATGTTATGCTGCGGGATGACTAGTTCTATATAAAAAAGAACACTAGATATAGTAGAGATGGATTTGGCAATAATCCCAAAGGTTTGCTGTCTTGGAGTTGAGTCACTGACTAATTGTTAGGCCTGATCTTTATTTTCCCCAGCCATGAGGTTATCCACTCAACAATAAAGTAAATAACCAATGTTAAACTTGTGTGCTACAACATTTATTTACAAAAGTAACTTAAATTGGTCAAGCAAAATACATGTCAACAAAGTATCTTCTCTCTATCTTTTGCAAATGGCCCCAGCTGAGTCCTCAGGTTAAATGCTTTTGTGACTACAATCGCCCGCCCATACTGTCACCAGCTGTCAATCATTCCTGGTCAGATGACCATTGGGGGAGGGGGGGATTACACCCGGCATCAAAGTCAATGTCCAGTAGTAGTTTCATTGTCCGAAATTTGACTTAGAGGTGAGAAGTAACATTCTCCTATCCAATTCCCACCCAGGGACCATCTTTGACCTGCTGTCTGCTTACCACCTGCTCATGATGATGTAATTACAAGGGGGGGGGGGGAAGATTAGACTGTTGAGAGAATGATGAGTGAATGTTTTCATTAAACTACTCACAAATTAAGAGGACGGGTGGTCGTGCGGTGTAGAGCGCTCGACTGTCGACCGAAGGGTCCTGGGTTCGAATCTCAATGATTTTTTCAGGTCCTGGTGAAAGTCCCCAAGTCCACCCAGCTTTAAATGGGTACCTAACTTTAAGTTGGGGGAGTAAAGGCGGCTGGACGTTGAGCTAACCATATAACCCCTTCATATGCCGAGGTTATAGAAACAGATGAATTCTACACTTCATCTGCCCCGATGGCCCGTTAGGGTTAAGGGAACTTTACTTTTTTTACTCACAAATTGTAAAATACAGCCTATGAAAAACAAAATCACAACATAATATAAAGTCTTTTTTATGCAGAAGTAGAAAAGCCTTATGAAAAAAGGAACATGATAAAAAATTTCTAGAAATGCATAAATAAAAAAAAACATTTACGCTAAAAGCGCACACAAAAAATGTCGACAATGAAAGAATTATTTTCATAAAAAATTACTCTGAAATTCCACCAGATTTATATACAACAATAAAATCATTTTGCATTTAATGATAGCTTTCTCCTAATTTAAAAAATTAGTTACATAAATTTTTACAATAAGATCCTCAATCCAAATCGCTTTGATGTTCTCAGTTCTAACAACTCTGCTCTATTTATCAAATCGCCTAAATAAAAACGTTTTCCAATTGCAGATGATCTTCCCCCATTTTCTATCTACCTAAAATTGCAATTTTCAATGCAAGTAAATTGTATGTGTTCTATGCTTTTTTTTCTACATTGAGATAAATTAAATCTTAAAAAAAAAAAGTAAAAAAACACTAATTGCACCATTTTATCCTTAGTAGGGGTGAAAATAGTATGCCTAATTAATTTACTAATGTCTAAATTAAAAGAAAATAATGAGACATGCATTCTAAAAAATCTAATAAATATTTATTGCTTTATTATTGTAAATTAGGTTAGATAAATTCAAAAATGAACACATTACCTCTAATATAGGATTTTATTTCAGAAAAATGGCTGTAAAAAGTTTTTGATGAGACTTAAAATGATTGCATAAAGACTAGTTATTGACAGGATGTTTGGGAAATATCCAAGTTGTAATATTAAAATTTGTTATATTTCATTTACATCTTAAGATAATCTAGTAATACATTTTTATGGTCAATAGTTCATATTCACTGTTAGAAGTGCCTGAAATGTCTGAACACTACTAATTATTTCAATGGGGATATCCTGTTTCGGCTAAGGCCAAATGAAGACTTTTATATTTTAATTAGATAACTAGATAATTAGAGAAATGAATTTGGAGAAAAAAAAGTAAGTAAAATAATATGTTACCAAATTGATCCTCTGCATCCGTTTCTCTGACCAATAATCACTGACACAAGTAGATTTACTAACAACTTTCTCACTAAAAGAAGAAAAAGCATTAAATTCAATAAAAATTTATTTAAGATATGTATTATTTTTTACTGCATAAGAAAACTAATTATTTTTAAGTATATTTCTTTTAAAATAGAAGTGTAAGACACATTTAGAACCTCTGTGACCAATTTCAGCTTTCGAGGTATCAATTAGCATTGTCACAGTTACTGCCCAGTCACATCGGTCACAACACTTTAGTAAACAATCACAAATATTTTGACTATACAAGCGAAGCATGCTGAGTGAGACCGAGCATAAAAGAGAAAAATAGGGTTTGTAGCTTGGCAGAAAAATTTTACTAGTTGTACCTCGTTCATATGTCCAGCAAGAATTGATTTTTTTTGTATTTTGCTTGTCTTGCAAGGCATTGCTCAAATATCAAGGCAAATTTGTTAAAAAATGTTCTCGTCTTGCGAAACACTAGTAAATCAAGTTACTTATACAGCGAAGTGTCTATTAAATTATCCAATATATATATTACGGCCATTGTCAGACAATGGCTAGCCAATGTCAAAGTGATGCTGATAAGAGTATCGTGTAAAAGAGATAACATCAATTAGGAACTGTTTGAGTGTGGGAAGACAATGAAGTTTGTTTAATTTGAATATATTTAGTTGTGGTTATTTTGATATATATTGAGATATTGAAAACTATTGATTATATTTTTCTGTCATACATTGTTTAACAAAATAAAAAATATCAATAACAAATTTAGATAAAGCTTTGGTTTTATGCAGGTTAATTATTTTAAATGATAAGTCATCTTTCTCTGTCATCATTTGTTGCAACAAGATAATTTTTTGTGACATATAGAGCTGCATAATAGTTAATTATTTTTACATTTGAAGCGATCTGTTGCACACTTAGTACCAAATAATAGTAATATCCTTGAAATAATAATAATAATCACCTCAACTTGAAATTTCACTCAACATTAATCACATTATCAGACAGACTATTTTAATCTTTTGGCAATGTATAAAGTCTTATTTAACGCTATTATGGTCACCTTTGCTAAAATCTTTGATTTTACCCTTCTAAAGATCCAAGGCTTTTCAGCCATATTTTGTAAAACTATGCAGAATTAATTTCTGCACCAAAAAAATGACATAATCGTATTAACCAAGATTATTCATGACACTTTGAGTAATTAAAATAGCTTCGAATTAATTTTTTTCTATATGTCACACAAGTTCGTCTATTGCATTAAATATAGGCAGAGAAAAAATATTTGTGCATAAATCAAACAATAATGCAACAAAAAAATTATCGGGTAGAACCTAAATTATTAGGCAAGCTTTGCTTGCAATAAATTGTCTTTCAGCACCAAAAAATGTCGTTATCATGTCCCACTTTCAATAGTTATAAGAGCTTCGAAATAGTATCTTTTCCACCACACTGATCACACAACCATCCTAACAAATTATATTAATAATTTAGTATAAAAAGAAAGATGATTTATCATTTGAAATATTTTAATTAAGCTTTATCTAAATTTATTATATTTTGTTTCCTTTTGTTTAACAAGGGATGACACAGTTTTAAGTGTCTCAATTAGTATAAAAAGAACAATAAATATGAACTAAATCTATTCCAATCAAATAAAAGCAGTTGGCCACTCAAGGACTATTCTATTTGTAATAAATTTATCTTGCTTTATTGTTTTTCCACACTCAAAGAACTCACAATGGACACAACTGATGTTATATCTTACAAATGTTCACATTGGCTGGTCAATGTCTGACATTGGCCGTTAAATATATAAATGCTTAACTTACCCGTGGTGTTTCACTGCAGCATCCAGTATTTCTTTTTCAAGAAATTTCTTCTCAGATTCTCTTTCTCGCATTAATTTTTTAATTTTTCTATACTCTTTTACTAAATCACTGAGAAAACAAAAAAAAAAGTCCAGCCAAAAAAAAAATTACATAAATTTTTGAATAATCAATATGTGTTTAAAATGGAATATTTTTAATCTAATGTCAATTTCAAACTTTTAAATAAAAAAAAAAATTTGTAATTTGTCCTACCTGGCATAAAGTTTCCACATTCTATTTAATGCAACTGATAAATGCAACTTATCAAAAAACTCATTACATTCTTTAGCAGTGTAATCATTCAAGGCAGTGACTGAGAGTCTAGTTGAAATATTTAAGGACAAATCTGGATAATGAACTTGATTGTTCCAGTCTTTAACAAATAAAGAAATTTAAATATTACAATTTTGATGTGTGTAATCTGATATTTCAAAGAATGTAGAATGTATAATTAATGTATTAGCTAAATATATCTAAACTGCATGATTTGCTAATAGCAAGTACTTAAAATCAGTGGCGTAGCTGGGGGGGTGACAGCATATGGAAGGTGACACTATGTCACCTGCAACAAAATATTATAGCCAGGCTAAGGTGTGAAAATTGTCTGAAAATAGAATTGTAATAAAAACCCAACTAACACAGGAAATGTGATCCTTATAACATCATATATTTTGAATTTGTCAAAAATATCTCTTTAGGTTAGTAATTTTTCTTATATTTTTCTTATTATTTATTTTGAACAATGTTCAAAATAAATGACGACCATGGCTTTGTCAGATTATATGAAAGAACGTCGACGATAGCAAAATATCAATGGAAGCTGTCATAAGACGACAGCTTCCATTGATATTATGCTGGGCATGTACATCTTATCAGACTCCGGCAAAGAACAGACAGTCAGGTAGTATGTTCATACATGTCACCTGAAACACAAAACGAGTTTATTTCTCTTTTGGCAAAACACATGACTGGAAAAAGCATTTCTGACATCAACAATGCAAAGTATTTTGGCATACTTTTTGATAGCACACCGTACGTTTTGCATACATATCAAATGTCAAGCATAATTAGATATGTACACATCAGCAGTGGCGCAACTAGACCAAACTTTCAGGGGGGGGGGAGGCGGGCAAAAAAAATCACTTGTGTTAAACATCATGAGATACAACATACTTACATTACAAGCATTCGTACGAAAACAAAATAAGTATATTCTTAATAATGTCCAAATGGTCCAAAAAATATTTATTAAGATTAAAAAATGTTTTATTTAAAAATATTTCACAAAACTAAGTCAAATTTTCTTTTAGATTTAGCCAGTTGATCAAGAACTTCATCTGCAGAAGGCAACTTTTTTCTTTCAATTTACATCATCGCAAGTCCACTCAGCCGTTCTCCACACATAGTGTTCCTAAGATAGCTTTTTATTCGTCTCAGATAACTGAATGACCGTTCTGCAGATGCTGTAGTGACCGGTAGTGTTGCAAAAATCTTTATCGACACATAGATGTTAGGATAAAATATCCTCTGCATTGAATTGATTGCTGTTAGTGTCTCTACTGCATTACTTGGAATGTCTTTTCCTTCGTTTCTTTCCCGAAGCCATTTTGTCTTCCAACGAACAAACTCGTCTTTCATATCATTTTCTGAGATGTCTTGCTTATAGAATCCTATTGCCTCATATATGTCTCCATATTCTGCATTGTAGATGTACGTTGGCACAAGCAGTTGTATTTTACATGAAATTTTCATATGTTCATTGAAACGGTCAATTAGTTGCCTAATAATTGTATCTAAATATGGTGTATATATACTTTGGCTTTAAAATGTTTCTGGGTCATTAGTTTCATAATTTGATCGCAATGTTTGACGGCCAACGGTTCTAGGAATCATAAGTAATTCTCCTAGAAGATTTTCAGCTTTTACAAAAATACTGTAAAAGTCATCATTACCATTTTGTCGATATTTTTTTTTTTAAATTAACTTTCTGTTAGATACTTTTTCAATACGCTGAAGAATATCCAAATGCAGATTTTGAAGAGCTTTGGAAAGAGGTTTAATTAACCTACTGAAACGAGCACATATACACAATGATATTATAAAATTTGATTGGTTAATGGCGACCAAAAGCTGTTCTGCTTTGCTAGCAGTATTCGCTTCATCCCAATTACTAATTTCTTCCAGTGAAACTTTGATAGTCGGATATAATTCGACTAATTTTATTGTGGCTTTATGACGTTCCACCCATCGCGTGTCACACAATCCAGTTAATTTCTGATGATTGCTACCAAGCTCTGAGGAACTTTCAGGAGTTCTTTGAAAAACTTGAGATCTCTTTGGTGATTCTCGAATAAAGTTAATTGTCTGCTTGATTGTACCTATACAATTTTTGATTTCCTGGATTTTAGATGCATCTGCTATTATTAGATTTAGAACATGGGATGCACAGTGTGTGTACAGAGCTTTCGGGTACATTTTTCTTACATGGGCTTGCACTCCATTTATTTTTCCTGCCATTGAACCACATCCGTCATACTCTTGACCCCTCATCTTTTTTCAATGTTTGAATCAAAATCGTACCAAGGCCTTCACCTGTAGTAATTTGAGCTTCTTGAAAACCAATGAAGCATTCATGAATACAATCATCTTTAACAAATCTTAAAATAATTGTCATCTGCTCTATGATGGAAGAATCAGTAGTTCCATCACAGAGCACAGAAAAGAACCCAGCAGCATCATTGATAACATTTTTCCTCATTAAATAATGAGTTGCCGATATAATTTAATTTTGTATCTTCCAACTGAGATAGGTTTGTGAACTTGAAGTTGTTTCCAGATGCCATTTTAGATTTTCATTGCCAGCTAATAGACGTAGCCTCAGGCATGCTCTGAAATTTCCATCATTTTCATCTGGTTCTGCTATAGAAAGTGATCCTGAATCACGATGACCACGTAAAGCAATTCCTTGCTTTCCACAATGATGCACTGTTTCTATAATAGGTATTAACCGTCTGCGGGTTTCTTCAATCTGCTTTTGCCATCCATTATGTAATTGTTTCTCAATACCAATAGACCTTTGCTCAAAGTGCTTCAAAAAAATCTCCTGAAATTTTAACACACTCCTGATGCTACTTTTTAGAAACATGAGAAGTGCAGTCCGTTTTCACATCCTTAAATTTGTTCAGTGGTTTGGCGACAAATAATCCAGGAATTATATGATTAAATACAATATGCCCCTTGATGGACATGACTCCAGGCTAACCAAGGTCTGAATTCATTAAGATAAGTTTCCTTAAAACGCCTTGTAGTTTTACCTTGGATAACCACTGGAAAAACGTAATTTTTATCTGGGCACCATTTATTTGTTAGCATACTGTATTTCTCTTCGCTAGTTGTTCTTTTCCCACATAAAAACCAACATCATATTGGGATAATGCTGAATTAAAGAATGGATTAATTGTGTCTGTTGCATCTGCCTGTTGCAATTGTTGTCTAGTTATCACGGATAGTTCAGAAGTTTTCATGTATCATGTGACTAATTTTGGTCTAATCTTTTAACTTTTTTTTTATTTCGGAGGGGGCAATGCCCCCCCCCCTTGTTGCGCCTCTGCACATCAGCGATGGTACAGTTGAAGTGCAGGAGTCATTCCTTGAATATTTTCATCTGAAAGGTAAAATAGCTACTGCATTGACTGGCGATATCCTCGAGAAACTAGAAATGAAAGACTGGATATTCAGTTATGTTGCAGTCAAAGGTATGAAAATGCAGCAAGCATGGCTGGAATCCATGGTGGTGTGCAACAAAAGATCAAAGACATTAATCCGAAGGCAATTTTGTACCTTGTTCCATTCATTCTTTGAGCCTTTGTGACAAACATTCGTTTGCTAATAAATCCGTCTTGTGTAACGTGTTTTGAAAGTCTTGAGGCGCTGTACACTTTTTTGTGGAAGCCATTGAAGCTCTGTGTGATGTCGAAGAAAGCGTGAAGACAAGAGGCGCTGCGCCCAATCAGTAGCCAGCTATATGCGACTTTTCTTTCATTTCATTCTTGTTTTTCTGGGGTAGAACAGAAGTACATGCAAACACCAGGTATTACTGTAGACATGGTTGCAACCAAACTAAGGGCTATCAAGGTCTTTTAGGAAGAGCAGCGTACGAAGGTTGTTGACAATGCCGTCCAGAAAGCACTTGCGAAATGTGAAGAACTTGATATCCCTACAGAAAAGAGAATCATAAGTAAGAAAAAATTACCAGGAGAGGAGGCAAGAGATGCTGGATTGTCATTGCAGCAGGAGACCAAGAGACAATGTTAGAGTGTCTGGACCGTTTTCATATGGAGTTAGATACGAGAGGAAAGGCAGTGAATGACATTTTGCTGACTTTTTCTTCCATGCATCAAATATGAGTGCCTCAATTAGCGTTATTTATGTTAGATCTGTCCACTTGTGCAGCGCAACATGCTTGCTTTTCAGGACCTACTACTCTTCTAACTTGCTCCTGAGTTCTGTGAACTTGCTACTCCACAAGTGTTTGGTTTTCAAATCCAGCAATTGCATTTGAAGCGAAACGGCATCAATTCCAAATGGTTCAATGTTCATCTCATTTGTATTTGTATTGAGAGAAATGAGAGGATTTAATATGAACGCCAGAGCACTTGCATTTGTTTTGAATAGCTCAAATCTCTCCGAGAATCTATTCTTCATTTTGTTTATAGTCATACTAAAGTAATTCGTGTCAATAGTTTTTTTAAATAGCAAGGCATTTTCTGTATAATTTATATTCTTTAGTGCTTTATACGATGATATCTTATAACGTAAGATTTGTTGAATTCCTTAACTATCTCGGTAAATTGAATCCAAATATGGTTACTGGACTTACCAGTCTTCTGTAACACTAACTACCTCAGATTTTCTAAATAATTTAATTAAGTTCTACAGGTCTTTGACAAAAAGAAATAATTTATTTTCGAAAAAAAAAACATTTCTTCAAGCAAGGCATTGGTTGAGATTCCTTTTCCTTGCAGTTTTATATTTAGCTCATTTAATTTATTTGTGATATCCACCATGAAGTTGAACTTTTGCAGCCATTCGTCTTCTTTCGATCCTGGATGGACAATGCCTTTTCCATTTAGAATTTTTTTTATTTTACTCAAGCAAGAAGCAAAACGTTTCAATACGTTATCCCTGGAAAGCCATCGCACTTTGTGGACATCAAAAGAGCCACAACTTGACATCGAAAGAGTCGCATGTGGCTCGCAAGCCCAAGGTTGCCGACCCTGTTCTCGGACTATAGTGTCGAGGGACATTCTTTTGTGCTGTGCATTGCCGTGTTTTGCATTTAGATGTTCTGAAAATGAACAGTTGGATTTTAAAAATCTTTGGATTTGAACTATTTCTTTTGTGGTATTGGATTCAGATTTTGTCTTGAATCATACACGTAAGCAGTAACGTATCTGTCAGTAGAGTAAAGTAAAGCCTAGAGGAGTACGTATGAAAATTAAGCTACACCTAACCATTCAGCAAAGGGTCAAGTAGGGTCACTGGGGTGACATTTGAACAGACCGCCCAGGGTGACATTTACTCTAGCTACGCACCTGCTTAAAATAAATATTTGTGGCACACAAATTTCAAAGGAAATAACATTTGTCAAATGAGAAATGTAAACTTATGACATTATTTTTTAACACAAATTGGTTAAAGCACTTACTTTGCTCTGTTTTCATAACTTGATTCAATACATATGTAGAGAAACTGTAAACTACATGAATAAATTTGCGACCTCCTGGAGTTAAAAATAATGACGCACTTATCCTGGGTAAATGTGCATCAGGCTCTTCCTAAATATTACAAACAAAAGTGTTTTACCAAACATCATAACAGCTGGAATACTACTGAGTTTAAACATCATTTAAACTAATGCTCATTTCCAAAAGTAACAATAGTATGTAATAATACAATAAAAAAAGGTGTGGAATCAGAATTGTTCTATTGAACAAATAGTGTCTCAGCTGAATGGATATATTGAAATCTAATGAATATTTTTTTATAGCCTAATGGTTTTATTGACATATAATTAACAGTTTTCTTATTGTAGGGATTCTGAAACCTGTGCCAGTGGCCACTATGCCACCTACCAATCAATTTCTATGTCCTGCCGCTGCAGGACAACAAAAAAAATTGCATTTACATCAGCTTACAGATATGAGATATATTTGTAATATTTACATAACAAATTTCAACATTTTATTGCCTTGTCACAGTTACAAGTACAGTCTAACCTTAGTTTAAGAGTAACTGGGTTTATGAACCATGATATATAAGCAAATGTTTTTGAAATAAATTATAAATGAAAAATAGAAGCTGGGATTTACAGTAGAAATAGTTAGTACTTTCTGCTGAGATTTCTCAAGTAACTACTGAACCGATGGTTCTTCTGTCTTATGCTCAGTCTCACTCAGCATGCTTCATAATGTGGAGAACAGAGTTCTCACAAAGGCAAGATCTGGAAAAGAGATCCTTTATCTGTTAATTTAAGTTCAGGGTTAGACAACAACACTGATAAATAAAAGATCCAAAGGCCCAAAACATACAGAAGAAAACAAAATCGTAACATAATTGGCACATCTGACAAAAACTTGTGACTGCTGTTTGAGATTAATTATAATTGGTTGATGTTTTGTTGATCTAGTGAGATTGAAGTTGATAAATCGTTGAACAGATTTTCTGAAGAGAAACTTTTTGTTTGAAGCTAACTGCTGATAATTATCTTCATTGTCAAGTAACAGAACAGTCACTATTGTGTTGCTGTTGAGCTGACATAGCTGATGTTACTGCTGAATTGTCTATCCGATTTTACTGTTGAGCTGTCGGAGCTGATGTTGCTTACATAGATGATTTTGCATTAAAGCTGTCATAGATGAATTTGGTGATTGAGATGCCGAAACTGATGTTGCTATGAGGTAATGATGCCTTTAAACTGTTAAAACTATCAGTTTGACGCATGTAACTAAAAATATTGTCTATTAAGACTGAATTATTTATTTGTTGTGTATTTACACATCGGATATTGACAACATATAAAGAGTAGCAGCTCAAGATTAATCTATAAACCAAAATGCTATGAAAATTTCCATGAAATCTTTACAAAGAACGGGGACGGGTGGTTGTGCGGTGTAGAGCGCTCGACTGTCGACCGGAGGGTCCCGGGTTCGAATCTCGGTGAGAACCTTGGGATTTTTTCAGGTTCTGGTGAAAGTCCCCAAGTCCACCCAGCTTTAAATGGGTACCTGACTTTAAGTTGGGGGAGTAAAGGCGGCTGGGCGTTGTGCTAACCACACAACCCCTCCATATGCCGAGGTTATAGAAACAGATGATTTCTACACTTTATCTGCCCCGATGGCCTGTTAGGGTTAAGGGAACTTTACTTTTTTTATGCATAATTTTAGTTTACTGGAATGAATCATCAAGTTTCCTTTGTTTCTTATTGGGTTTGATATACAAGTGTTTTGGATTACAAGCATCTCTCTGGAGTAGTGTTGTTTTCGTTGACGAAAACTAAAACTAAAACCTTTGTTAACGAAAATGTTGACTTTTCGTCAACGAGAACTAAAACTAAAACCAAGACGAAAACTAAAATTATTACAGAAAAAAAGAAATAAAAACTGAAACTAAAATATGACCTGGGACTAAAACAACACTACTCTGGAGCGAATTATGCTCGTACGTCAAGATTTGACTATACAGTGATTCTCAATGCTCCAAAACATGATTAACTTGAAATTACAAAAAAAAAAAAGCATCAAAACCCTAAGGTGCTTGAAAATGAGAACCAACATGCTGTTATTTAAACTTCACTTCCTTACACCAAATGCATAACCTGTCCCATACTTTCAGCCACCCAATACATGACCTGTCCTATACTTTAAGCCACCCAATACATGACCTGTC
This sequence comes from Bulinus truncatus, assembly GCA_021962125.1. Classification (NCBI taxonomy): domain Eukaryota; kingdom Metazoa; phylum Mollusca; class Gastropoda; family Planorbidae; genus Bulinus; species Bulinus truncatus. The sequence goes on along the minus strand of JAGDYQ010000043.1, from coordinate 42,693 downwards.
CTATACTTTAAGCCACCCAATACATGACCTCCCACTTTAAGACACCCAATACACAACATGTCTTATACTTTAAGCCAGCCAATAAATAACCTGTCCCATACTTTAAGCCACCCAATACATGACCTGTCCTATACTCTAAGCCACCCAATACATGACCTGTCCTATACTTTAAGCCACCAAACACATGACCTGTCCTATACTTTAAGCCACCAAATACATGACCTGTCCTACACTTTAAGAGCCCTATACATTAGGGTGTAGTGAAAATGACCGAAAAAAAATTTTTTTTACTTGGTAGACTTTGGATAGTTATTAAAACTTGCTCTGCGGTCCAATGAACTACTCGGTTAAAAAAAAGTTAAGTTAAGTAATGTCTTGAGGTTCCGCAACCAGCTTCAAAATCTAACCATTTATAAGATACTGATAATGTCAGGGACGAGGCGTGAAAGTTGCCGATCATAACTCTTAGAGAAAAATATATTGATGTTTTTATGCTATATACAAAGCACAAACGAACAAAGATCTATATATTTGTATAAAGTATTGGACTAACAACATATACCATTTATATATAACTGATGTTCAGGCTTGCGGAGCCGGAGCAGAGGAGCCGGAAGCCGCTACTTTTTGCTGGAGCCAGAGCCGGAGCCGAAAAATCTGGCGGCTCCACGGCTCCCAAATGCTTTTTTTTTTTTTACAGCAGAATTTTTTTTTAGCTTTAAAATTCCAAATTTGTTTGATTGTTTGCCTCCTACAATTTGAAATGTTGTTATTTTTAGGAACGCCACAAAAGTAACAGCGTTAAAATGATAGCCTGCACGCACATCACCACAAGAATTCTTTAACGGGGAATCGTTTTGTGTTCTTTTTAAATCTTGTTTACCCTCCGAAATTTTTTTAATGGCATGTTATTTTGTTATATATAAAGTTAAAACAGTTTTATTTCATAGAATAATTGTATCAATCATTTAAAATAAATTTTTACCAAGACGACAAATAGAACGCGTCATTTCGTATTATTATTTGACCGCGCATCAGGCCCGTAGAGTGTGGGGGGGCCAGGGGGGGCTTAGCCCCCCTTGCGTTTTGTCTGGCCCCCTCTGCTTATTTGCTCTACTTAGTAAAATGTATTACCTGCCCCCCCTGCTGTTAACATGAGGCCTGGCCCCTGTTGTAGAATGCCTGTCAGGCACGCTGAGGGGGGCAGGGGGTCATTGCCAGGGGGCCCACATCTGTAAGGGGGCCCGGCCGCCCCGAACATGTCAATTTTTTCACGACTTATTGTTTATTAAGGGGCCCGCAATGATGTCCTGCCCTGAGGCCCGTGTTGGCTCTCGGCGCCACTGCCTGCTTTAGAATTTTCACGCTACGGGGCTGCCGCAAATTTGTAATAGACTAAAAACAAAATGGTCGCCTTCTGTATTTAACAATTTTATTATAAACAGAATATCTGAAATAGAGTAGATAAATTTATAAAGCTGTGGCTATACGGACCCGGGCCCCAATAAAATCCGATTGTTTTTCGGACCCGTGGCAAATATGCACTAAGCTTAGCTATATTTAAACTTTATTAGACGGAACCCGAAAAAATAATAATACAGAGTCCACTTAGTGGAACCCTAGACACTGAGTAACGATTAAATCATACAATTCAAACAATTATAAAAAGAACAATAATAAAGTTTATGTATAGCTAAGCTGAGTGCATATTTACCATGGGTCCGAAAAAACATCAGACTTTATTGGGACGGGGTCCGAATAGAAATCGGAGTTTATTGGTACCCGGGTCCGAATAGTCACTTCGAATTTATAAATAATAAATATAAATACTGAAGTCTTTAAAATATTTTGAATAATGTATCATTTTACTATTTGTTAATTTGATCATTAAAATAACTTTTTATTACTTATGAAAATGGCGACTAGTGAAACCTCGGTCGAAAATAATGATATGATTCTGGATGCACTGAAATGGTTTGTTTTTAGTAAAACCGACATGCGTATATTTTTCAAGTTCCTGACTATGGGGCAGCCCCGTAGCATGAAAATTCTACAGCAGGGGCCAGGCAATAGCAGGGGGGGGGGCAGGTAATACATTTTACTAAGTAGAGCAAATAAGCAGAGGGCGATAGATAAAACGCATAAAAACATCAATACATTATGACCGGCAACACTCAAGCATTGTCCCTGGATAATGTATTTGCTATCCGGTGTTCTTTTCATTACAAGGCATTGGCAAGTATTTTTCTGCCACTATTACGTTATCTTTACTTCTTTAAAGTAAAAGATATTAAGATATTTGTTAGTTTGCTTTTCTACGCATTCACTCGCTGTACTTCCTGTTTAGAGTAAATACACAGTGTTTATTGCATACATAATATTGCAAAACATTTTATTCTTGTATAATCGCGTTATGTAGCACTGTTAATGATAAGCAATTAGTCCATTACGATACTTCATTTATAAGAGGTAATATCTAGATGAATCTACCAATGGTCCAAAAGGATTTTCTGGTCCATTCGGAAAGTCACTGATGAATTGTGAGAAGCTTCTCTTTGTTGACTACATACCAATAAACTGTGTTCTACTGTCGAGTTTAAACTCCGTCAACTTAAGTACAGATCAGAAATACCTGTTCGCCTTGTGTACTGCTGTAAGTGTTGGCGTTTATCCTGTCAACCATTCACTTTGCAATCCTGGTCTTATCAACCATTCAAGATGGTTAACAACAGCCAATCGTATACTACGTCTGTATGTTGCCACAAGAAGCCCATTGGATGAACTGAAGACGATTGTTACCTTCATCGTAACAGTTTATGCACCAGCATGGTTTGAAATATTTAATTTTCTTTCATGTAAAGACGGCGCTCGACATACCCACAATACGATACTGAAATCAAGCAACCTCACAGACGAGCTGAAGAAAGTTGTTGACCCGGTAATTCAACGCAATGTATTCTTCAGTCATCCAGAAAACATGTTGTTTGCTATGCTTAACGACGAAATATCAGATATACGCGAGTTAGCTATGCGACGAATATTGAAATCCAGAAAGCAGAAACGCACGAGTTCAGTTAGATCTTTCTGTGTGCTAGTAATCAACTTTGAGGCTATTAGCAACATAGATATGATCGATTGGCAGAAAACTCCGATCACAGAGGCTCCGATCGTAATGGACATTTATGACGATACCAAGATCTGGAAAGAAGATACATCAAGACTGGATTTCGCCCGCTATCCTTTCGCCCAGTCAGTAGAGACATATCAAGTTAGTTACAGAAGCTTCCAAAATGGTGTGTGGTCCAGAAAAACACAACAGATTCATAATAGAACGCTTGGATTCGAGATCGAAAATGCCAAAACCGGACACCAAAGCCCAACACCATTTGTAGCTATAAAAACATGTTAAACAGTTTGCATGTGTTTTCCCTTCAAATATATGGTTATTTTAACTTGTAACGTCTGTATAGACTATTAAAAAGGTAAACCAAAACATGAATATGTTGTATATATAAAACTTGGTTTTTGAAAGATTATTGCTTTTTTATCGAAAAATGCTTAAACTTAAGGTCAACTGCAGAACCTCAAGATATGCTTTAAATTGTCTAATTTTTTGCCACATTACTAACTGCATGCGTTAGCAAGTTTTTATATCTATCCAACCAAGATATTCAGAATTTTTTTTTTCACTCCACCCTACTATCCATGACCAGCCTGGAAAAATTTAGGTAATTTTTTTTTTTAATATGTATATCTTTTGATAAAAAAATTCTTCACATAATAAAAACTTTAAAAAAATGTGGAGGAGATGGACTTTGTAAAATTGTTTAATATTAAACAAATAATTATAAAATAATGTTTAGCTTACCTGAATTTGTGTAAGCCAAATTTTACAGACTTTTCTAAACTGAAGTTCTGAGTTCTTGTCTATTATAGGCCAACAATCTCTTTAAAATTAAAACAAGAAAATTCAGGATTTAATTTTTAAGCTATCTGGAAACGTCAGAAGGTGATTAACTGTACATAAATTTAACCCTTAAATCTTATGTCATAATATAACGGTTATACTACTGTGCAGAGTTACCAGGGTGTTTTAATGGTAGTAGACATGTCTGGGCCAGTGGTCTTCATAGACATTAAGAGATAAAAAAAATATACCTTCATACTTCATCTTAACATATAAAAAGAAACCATATTTAATGGTATGTATGAGGAATACATTTTTGTGGCCTATAGAAATCTGCATCTCTGAGCCAGCCAGGAGTCAGAAAACTTGGCACAAGGGTTCTTTATTATAATTGGAATTTTCTTAACTAATTAAGTTTTCCTTTGAATTGTCAACTGAATAGACAGTCTCTAAAATTCAATTATATATATATATATATATATATGTTCTACTGGCCCACAGTCTTTTGTTCTATCTATGTCTTTCCTTAAAGTAGAGAAGGTAAAGTGGCATAAAAAAAACTCTATTGTTGAACTTAGGATCCTGGTTTAGAATCACTGGATTTTTTAGGTCATAGTGAAATTTCCTTCCATTTCCTGTCTAGTCACCATGACCATAGCTATATTGGCCTAAAAATTTCAACCAATTAAAAAAATGAAAGATTTTATAACCAATTTTAATGTCATTTTATGTGTGAAGTTTGGATATTGCTATAATCAGTGGACTTTAGTGGTACAGAGAATGCATTTAGTTATTCATGAGCTCAATGAGGCTAATAATTGTAACAAATTACATAAATACAGTAAGACCCCGGTTACGCTGGGTATTACGTTCCATCAAAGTAGAGCGTAATATGAAACAGCGTTTAACAAGATTATCTCATCATATAAATAATAGGGTTAGGGAAAGATGGGTAGAAAATTGGTCAGGTTTTTTACCATTAAATTTATTAATTATAGTATCACCACTTGTTCTTCTTCAGTAATCTGTATGTTATGAAGATTATTTTGTTGTTTAAATCCTTGATTGCAACGAAAGTTTCACTTGTGTCATTTGCCTCAACCTGAATGTAATTAAAAATTCTTCTTGCTTTTTCCTTGGCTTAATGGCATATTGTGCTCATTTTCGTCGTCAATCCATATAGAAAGTTGTTTTTCCATTTCCTCTATAATATCATTTCTAGAACGGATAATTCTAGTTGCAGAGCTTGTCATAGTTGCAGTTGCCGATGACAGTATTTTTTCTTTATCCTTATTGTTGAAGTTGCCTAATTCAATGCAGCACCAATTTGAGATTGATGCTCACCTGTATCTAATCTTCTAATCACTTGCATTTTAGTTTCTAGTGAAATGCTTTTTCTTTTTGCTTTATTTTCGTATTTTTATTATCACCCATGATAAAAACTAAAAATCATAATATTTTTCACTATATCAATCGTTATCTCTATACTTATAAGACGCATTTGTTGTCTGTCTGTCTGTTCCCTCATAACTCAAGATCCAGACAATCAAATAACGTGAAATTTGTTACACATACACATAATTACATGGGGAAGGTTAAAGGACAGGTTTTGTTTCATCTTGATGGGTAGTTTATAGTTCCTTTGTAATGCGAAGAATTGTTGTTTTTTAATGCTCCCTGATATGTACAGTTTGAGGAAGGTAAAGAAAGGAATGAAGAAGGATTTTAGAAGAAGTGTGAAGCCATAATAATAAGTATATATATATATATATATATATAGAGAGAGAGGGAGGGAGGGAGGGAGAGAGAGAGGAAAGTAGGGTAGGAGGGAGGGTGGGGGGAGAGGGAGGGAGGGGGTGGACAGGGGGAGAGAAGGTGCTGGGAGAGGGAGCAGGGGGAGAGGGAGATGAGAGAGGGAGCAGGGGGAGAGGGAGAGAGAAAAGAAGGGAGGGAGAGAGGGGGTAGGGAGGGAGATAGAGGGGAGGGAGGGAAAGAGAGGGTGGGAGAGAGAGAAAGAGTGAGGGGGCAGGGAGGGAGAGGGAATGAGGGAGGGATGAATGGGGAGAGAGAGATGGGAGAGAGGGAGGGAGAGAGGGGGGGAAAGGGAGAGAGGAAGAGGGGGAGAGAGGGAGACGGAGAGAGGGAGGGAGGGGAGAAAGGAGGGAGGGAGAGAGGGGGGACGGGGTGAGAGAAGAAGGGAGGGAGATAGGGAGAGAGAGGGAGATGGGAGAGTTAGAGAAGGAAGGAGAGGGAGGGAGGGAGAAAGGGAAAGAGAAAGGGAGAGAGGGGAGGGAGGGAGAGAGGGGGGAGGGAGAAAACAAAAGGTAAACAGAAAACCTTATTTTAAACCCGGGCAAAGCTAGTATTATATAAATTTATACAGTTCTTACAATAACGTCAACAAATGTTTGAAACTATAAAAATATGTTCATACACCACAGGAAAGAAGAAACACAGATAAACTGCTTCGGATATCGGGAACTCTAACGTTGCGCATGCGATTTTCGGGAATCCCACAATTCAAATAATAAGAGCGTTAAACTGAAACAGCGCTAAGCGAAACAGCGTTAAGCGGGAGGGGGGGGTCTTACTGTAGATCATCTTTTTTCGAGCATTTCTTTGTGCTGCATCTTCACTAAAAAGAAATATAATATTTTGGTGTACTTAAGCTCAGACTGACATTTTTATTAGCAATTTCTCATTCAATATTTAATATGAAATATATTTCATTGACAAAGGTGTTTCAGATATTTTTTTATTACTCATTATGTCAGAAGTCCTGTTTAATACAGCTGATATTTTATATTAATATTTAGGTGCTACACTATCAGTATTTTAAATCAAATTTTATAAAAAAAAAACTTACTTAATACATAGAATTTTGTATACTTTTAAATAGGGCTTTTGATTACAGTGAAATGTCGTTATAACGAACGTCAGTGTAACGAATTATTCAGTACAGCGAATTTTTTTTTTGCCCCTTTCCCTTCGCTTATTTAACATCTGTTAAAAAGTGTCGTTGTAACGAATTTCGTGTTTTCAGTATTGCGAAAAAAAATAGCCGCTTTGCAGATATTTAATTTTATCCCCTTACCAAAAAAAAAAATTTAATTCGGCAAATTTCTAAAATTCAAGTCAACTTGAACTCAAACGACATTCACATTCACTAAATAATGGGAGGGGGGAGTGTGAGAGGAGTAAGATGTTATGGTAACCTTTAACCTCTACTGATGAGGATAGTATAAATTTTACCAGGTGCAGTACTGAAACAAGTATCGTCTAGGGACGGGGGGGAGTGGGGGGGGGGGGTAGTGAGTGGCGGCGTCACAATTACGTAATAACAAATGGGGGGGGGGGTAGATGAGAGTTTTAGCAAGGTCGGGAAGGGGAGAGGAAGAGAGTTGAAACGTCACGAGACAGCCAAGCGACGGCGGGCACAATTACGTAACAACGAACTGGGGGGGAGGGAAGGATGAGAGTTTTAGCAAGGTCGGGAAGGGGAGGAGGGAGAGAGCCTAAAACGTCATGGGACAAACACATGAATGTAGATTCGCGGGATTAAAAAAAATCATTAAACCAGTGTTACGTCTGTGTTGGGGAAATGCGCTAATGAGAAAGAAGCCATACACTTAAAAGTATAGCTTATTGGGAGTATGAGAAAGACATAATGGTTTTGGTATGTGTAGAAAGTAACTTGATAGTTTTAGTAAAAAACAATCTTTTTGTTTTTGGTAGGGGCTTGATGGAGGGTCGCAATTTTTTTAGGCGATCTTATAGTTTGTGATAGGGACTTGATTGACAGAAGACTGTATTTTGCCAAGATGTTAATATACTACCGGTACCTGTATTTAATTAATACTACAGGAATGGAAGAATAAATGACTTATTTATTTGACCTTTTTGTGACATTGAACTATACTTTTGTTCTAATTATAATAAAATTTAATCCATTTACAAAAGTAAATAAATATATAAATATATTTTTAAAATTATTTCGTTTAATAAATCAGACAATATGAGTAAGATAGCCGTAGTGGGTTTCTTATAAATTAAGTGAAGTAAGTCATGTTGAATAACTGTTATAAAAATAAATGAATTACGTCCCTTAGTTCAATGACCGTTAGCGGTAACGAAAGCTGAAAGCTAAATTACTAGCTTAACTAATGAGAAATAAACGGAGAGACTATTTAACATATTTTTAGCTAAATATCTTTGGAAAAAGTAGTAAAATGACATATCTGCATTGATACCCAAATGAACTATACCCACATATTGCGGACAGAAAATGTCGTCGTCGTCGGCGAACCTTCCCCCCCCCCCCCCCCCCCGATTTCAGTGTAACAAATTTTCAGTATTACGAACGAATTTCGAATCCCCGTCAATTTCGTTATAGCGACATTTCACTGTATCTGCGATTAATGCGTGTTTAATGCATTTAAAATTATGCAATTAAATTTTTTAACACAAACATCTATATGTGTTAATTTTTACCCCATAGTTGCGGGGGAAAAAAATTCGAAAAAAAAAAGAGTAAAAATGCTTTAAACTTAAATAGTTCAGAAAAGATTTTTAAAAAGAACAAAAAAAAAACCCCAACGCAGGAACTGTTCATTGATATAAAAACATAGCAGCTATATGACCTTGAAATAATAGGTCCTTTCTTAATTCTATTTTCAGGTGCCATGAGTTTGAGATAATGGAACTTCGTTTCAATTTTTTTGGAGGGACTGATGGTTGGGTTAGCCATAAGTAACATGATCTATGTGGGGAGTGAGGCTGCCAAGTGTGTCAGGGTGGGGAATAAAGCTAAAAATCAAGAAAAAATAAATGCAATAATAAGTGAGCGACTACTTTCTGGCTATACTATTGTTTTAAAAAGTATAAGGCACATATGAGATAGAAATGACTTGATTATGTCAAATTAAACTGACATGTTTATCATGCTAACGTTATGATAGAATATAATGAAAACTTGTTTGAATACAAATAAATGTATTACATGTATATTGTATCGATTAAAATGTGAGTTAATTCGCCATAAAATTTTTAATCAATTTTTTATCGAACTTCAGCTCTACTTTTAAACCAAATTTATAACTTTTTCATTCATATTATTTGCTTAAAATCCCCCCACTTTTTACTACTGTTGTAATGGTCAAAAGTTCCTAAAAACAAGAAAGCCAATAACAATAGTGCCATGTTTAGCCAATGTCAAATGACTTTTAAATAGTGATAGTGCATTCTATGTAATATAAATTCTATGAAGTAGTCTGCTTATGATAAAACTTATTATGAAGACTAATAACATATTTTCAAACTTGTGCCAGCATCAGTTTCAATTTTGGAACTCACACGACTTTCAGAAATAGTTAAAATTTGAATTGAAGAAAAGTAATGAAATTTTAGAGTTTAAAAAAAAAATCAAATAAAAATAACACTGCATCAATGTTTATATCAATAAACTTAAAATATTACCTGAATTGCTCTTTAGCTAATAAAGGATTCAGTCTAGTAAAAAGAAAATGAAGAACAGCTTCAGAGCCAGCTTTATTTGGTAAACAGAACATATTTCTGGAATAGGAAAAAAAAATTGTAAATACATTTTTTACAAGGATAGTAAACAACAATAAGACAATTTAAAAAAAAAATATTTCAGATTTAAAGTTTAAAAAAAAATAAGACAAATGAATGCTTGTATAATTTTTAAAAACAAAAATGAATGTATATTTGTATATTTTGATGCTAACATTTTTCTCTTTCTTCAATTATGTTGTCAAACTCATGGACATCGTATTTTGTTTGCTTGAATTCCCAAAAAAAAACATTCAGAATTAAATAGCAGGTATACTACATACCTTGATTTTTTGTAAAAAAAAACAAAAGTGTCATCCAGATTTTTCTCTATAGCATTATGTCTAATTGTAATCATTCTCAAAATAGTAATAAAAGATAAAAAAAAATTTAATCAGATTCGAAATACTTGCAGAATTGTATGCACCCTATTAAAAAGGGTGTTTTTACATCATACATAATTAATTAATTGATTTTTAATGCTTTATTCTTACATTTTTTCAAAATTTTATCCCAGCTTTTTTTAGATGCCATAACAACAATCCAGAATATAACCAAACCAATATATCACGGCCGAGCTCATTGATAATTTTTTTTTAAAATGCATAATACATGCAGCAATGATTCAAAGCAATAGCTTTATCTAAAAAAAATCTTCAGAAGGCCGTAGGTTCAAAAAAAGATCTTGCTAATTGATTTTTGATAAGAGATTTGGAATCAGAGAGATAAAAAGTTTGCTTATTCTCTTGATAAATCTAAGGTAAGCAAAAAAAAAAAAGTTTAGATGTATATTGCAAAATATTTTAATGTTTAATAAATAAAAAAAGTTCAATAAACATAGAACAAAAACACATTTTTTTAACATTTTTATCACTGCTTTAGACATTTGTATTATCAGTGGTTCGGCTCTCAACATTCTGTGAAAAAGGAAATAACAAACACACATGTGCATATTTTCACATTGTTAAAACTAAAGAGGTTAGATACACATCTTCATTACAACCAATCATAATTATTAGAATCGGCTTGGAAATTCCACGCTTTTTTTTTTAATCTAGAAAGAGAACAAGATTACGTGATAAATATATCATACTTTTAATACTCTTTGTTTTTATTTTTTTCTAGTTGTTTTTTCAATGTATTTATAGCAAGTTTCAATTAAACAAGAAAAACGTTTTATTGTAAAAAAAACTATTGAGGAATACACAAAAATATTTTTCTGAGGATAACATATTAACCACAACCCCCCACACCCTGTAATGCAAAAGAAAGAAGGAGTATAAATTTTAACTGTAATGCAGTGTTTCTCAAAATTCCAATATCTGTGAACCCCCTTTTTTTATTTTTATAGTAAAGGAACAAGTTTTTGTAAGTAATGTATCAGCGCAGGCGGATTTAAGGACAGACATATGTTCAGCAGAGAGGAGCGGACAGCGGACGCGTCCGCTTGCAGACGCAGATCCGCAGACTTTTCCGAATCCGCAGACTGACAGCGGACGCTTCGTATGGTTAAGTTGCGGACTCGCAGTCTGACGCGGATCTTCTTTAGCGTTACCATAAAAAATTCAAGTCATTTAAACAGCTAAATTTCAGCAATGCGGCCGCACGGACTGACTGCATACCAAATGTTGTAAGATTCTGCGGACGCAGACCATTAATAAAAATCCATGGATGGACGTGGACGCTAAATTTCAAGATCTGCACACCTCTGATGTTCAGAGCCCCCGCTTTCAAAGATGTCTTATTTTACATTTAATTTATATGTTTGTTTTCTTTCTCTTTATTTAATACTGAAGTTCATATATCATTGGTGTTTTGTCAAGTACATGATCAGATGTTATTAATAAAAAGAATGATTCTTTCATCTTTAAAACAGATTTTGTCTATTTCATTGATTTCAATGTTTTTATGTTAAAAAGGTTTTCGCTCAATCAAAACATGCAACCATTACCTTCTAGATAGTGGAGTGATTCACTAAGTGTTAAGGACCTAACTCAAAAAGCTGTGAGAGGCATCACCCTAAAGGTTTTGCTCTTCCGCTACCCCCAATTCACACTATTAATAGGTAAATGGACAATGCTTATGAAACAATGGAAATATTCACAGAGTTATTATTAGCGTTCTATTTAACGTATTTCTTATACAGAACTAATGTATAACTCATAGTGTAACTGCAACAGACAGATGAATAATTTCAATGAATAAATGTTGATTTGTTATAAAATTACTTACTTCTGAAAGGGAATTTTGTAAGTTTCTTCCATAAAATCTATATCTAATCCAAGCAGTTGTAAATTCGTAAAAAAAAGTGAGTTCATGGTATTAATTTCCATGATTTTTGTATCTGAAATTTTTAAAGTTCAAACAAGGATTAAAAAGCAGAGAGCTTTAAATAAGATAAATAGGCCTAATTAGTTGCCAACACTGATATTAAAAGACAACAAATATTATAGCACATGAAACATAGTAGTTAAAAAAATGTAATGCATATAAGTATTTAAAATGCTTTTAGACTTATTGGTCATATGTTTAACTTAGAAACCAAGTTTCTACTAAAAAAATTCAGAATTAAAAATCTCAGATTTGCGTCATTGAATATTTTCCTGACTGGACATTGCTTTTTATAATTTGTGTCCATAAAATTTAATAGAAATTGCAAAGGTCCAACAGTAGAAAAATTGAAATTCAAGTCATTAAAATGGTAGATAATGAATTAAAGAGATAATTATAACATTTCCAAAACAGCACAGATAATCTCTCTAGCTCAGGGGTGGGCAAACTTTTTCTACGGAGGGCCACATTGAAACTTGACTATTATCGGCGGGCCGCATATATATATATATATATATATTGTGTACTTCAATTACAATTTACAACGTCTGAAAATAAGAATTAATGATAATAACCATGTATTTGTCATATTATTTCACATTCACACTCTATTACACATGCACATTACATTTTAAAATACGATCTTAATCAGCTGTTAATTTCGTAATAGGACTTTACTATTCATAATTATTTCAACAAAATTTTTCTTTTTCGGTACCTGTCATCAGAGCTTTTTTTCTGGCGAACGATTTAGAACGGCGTTCCGGCACCTTTTTTTCAGTACACTTTTGTATATTAGTATACTACTGCCTGGAATGTTTGGTTTTAGTACTTTTCAGATTTTTTTCAGATAGGAGTTCCAGTACCTTTTTTTTTTTTAAGAAAAACAGCACTACCTAACATAATTATTATGTTGACATGAAGACAAAGGAACTAACTCTAAATAATATTCTGGAGCCATAAAACTGATTTAACATCCCACTCTTTGAATGAAATAGTCTAAATAAAAAATTCAAAAATATAGCGAAAACTCTTAACAAAGAAAATCAACATCGACTTAGGATTGGAACACGTACATGCATACGAGCCGCAAAATACACTATTGCGGGCCTCAGTTTGCCCACCCCTGCTCTAGCTCAATTAGAAGCAAAGTTATATTGTAACAGAAAAAAGTTGTTGTTTTAGTTTGGAATATAAAGATAAATAATTTATTACTGCTACAGGTATTCTCTGAAAATCTTGTTTGGTGTATATACCTATGCCCAATTTATTTTTGTCTTATGCTTTTATCTCTTTAAAACTTAAGACAAACCTGAAAGTTAAAATATAATTAATATTATTAGAAAGAAAAACCAATTAGAGTGCAGTAAATAATACCCATAATTGACAGCAGAGTAATGACTTAGTAATTTCATTCAGATATGTACAGATTTCTACCCCCATTCCTAACATTTGTTGAAAACTAATAAAAGCCTAAATCATTTATTTAAAAAGTAAAAGCTTGTTAAAAATACATTCGGAGTTATGAGCATAACTAATAATCTACTAATAACTAAATAACTTAATTTTAATTAGATATAAATTTTTTATACCTTAAATTTCGGACTTGGTGCACTCTGCACTGTATAACTTAGTTATTAACTATAACTAAAATTGTTTGTTTTTTCACGTCGAGGGCTCAGTTCGTTGGCTACAATCGGACAATGCTGCACCTGCTGATTTACGGTAATGGTCTTCGTTTAGGTTAAATTAAAGGACATGTTTAATAAAGTCAATAAAGAGCATAGATATGATCCACAATATTTTGTCAACATTGCAAACAAAATTATTCCGGATTTGCCAGGTGTCGAGATGGTTAAGCTCAGATCATGGTTCAAATAGTACATTTTTAAATTGCCACACATTTGCAGAAGTGCTGCCAGTTTGGCGGTTTTCTGGCCCGTTAGGGATAGGGTGATTTAATTTTATTTTTTACTCTAGCGGGAATTTTTACAACTGTTAGGTATCCAATGTTATAGGTTTAAAATATTGATTGCGTCTAATAAAATCTATTAAAATCCAAACACTGAAACAAGCTAGTAGTTGCTCTGAGATGGCAAACTAGTACAGTACACTTTTATTTACATTGACTAAATGGGAGGAATGTGTGTCCTCAATGGGCCAATTTAATATTAGCTACTTCTTAGAAACCTCTCCACTTAAAGTCTAAATCTTTCAGATAAGATTCGTCTAGTGTTGTTTTAGTCCCAGGTCCTATTTTAGTTTCAGTTTTTATTTCGTTTTTTCTGTAATAATTTTAGTTTTAGGCTAGTTTTAGTTTTAGGCCCAATTTTAGTTTTCGTTTAGTTTTCGTCGATTAAAACTAAAAGAGTTTTAGTTTTCGTCTTATTCATTTTAGTTTCACTTTTAGTTTTAGTCTTGTAAACACCAATAACTTTAACAAGGAAGAATTGTTTAACAGTAATAGATATCTTGAAAATAATTCATCAAAAATACTGTCATTAGGGGCTGTTCATTATTTATGTCAACAAATTTTTGGTGATTTTTACCTCCCCCCCCCCACCCCTTGTCAACAACTTGTCAAACTTCCCCCTCCCCCTATAAAATTACGTCAACATTTGATTACCCCTCCCCCCTAAAATAACAATAAAAGGGAAAAAAGCAATATTTTAAATAGGCTAGGCCTAGTTTACAACTGCAACAAAAATGTATACACATCACACCTTTAAATTATGAACATACTTTAAATTAATATAGCACTTTAAAGACTGTTTAATTATCTATAAAGACTTGTTCCAACTTCAAGCAGAAACGAGATTAAAAAGTTAAACTCTAAATACAGTTTTAATTTATTAACATATTTTTTTTACAAACACATCCAAATCTTATAATCTCCCATGGAGATGTAAAAAAAGTTCTCTTAGCCCTATCGGGCCATCGGGGCAGATGAAGTGTAGAAGATGAAGTGTAGTTAAGGGGGGGGGGCGGTGGGTGGCCGTGCCCCTCCGCTAGGAGTGGAGTGCTTCCCCCCCCCCCCGCTGAAAAAAGAAGAAAAGAGGAAAAAATAAAGAAAACGCACTGGCTCCACGTACGTCATATGACGTACGATGTATTTTTTTTTTACCTCGTACGTCAAGCAAAACTTTGAGGAACTCTTATGATTTAAAGTTATTTTCTTTTCGCGGGAAATGCAGTTTATGATCACACAATAATGGCGATAAAAATCGGCGATAGGTTCGACAATTTTAAAGAGTTGGAGGAAAAAATAGCAGCTTACGAAAATGATTCATGTATAACATTATACAAAAGAAGCAGCAGAACAATTGCCGTGGCACAAAAAAGAGGCGTTAAAAGACATTTAAAAGAGGATTTAATCTACTACACCATTCATTTTGCATGTTATCATGGTGGAAAAAGATTTCAGAGTCGTTCTACAGGAAAGAGGCCAAAAACAAAGGTTCATTAGTAATACATTTTTAAATAATTAATTAATATAATAATTTATAACTAACTATAAGAAAATAAAAAAAAACCCACATTGAAAAATTAAACTTTAACATTAATCCAAGAATTCTATTACAGTACTTACCAGATAGATTGTCCTTTTGGATTGTGGTTGAAAATATCAGAAGATGGAAAGCAATTAGAGGTTAGCAAAATAGTTCAAGAGCATAACCATATCATAGACAAGGTAAATATATTTCAATAATTTTTTTTAATCGAATGCATATTATGATATTTACAGCTGTATGTGGTACAAATAAAAAAATTTGTTAATATTTTTGCATTTAGGTAATACTTCAACATCTACCAAAAAGAAGGAAACTAAATGAGAATGAAAAGCAAGATGTTTCTCGATTGTTAAGCATGCATGCAAACAAATGGCTGATAAAAGAACATATTTTAAAGGAAACAGGTAGGCAGTGTCAAAAAATATTAAATATTAAGACCACAACTATGTAATATTCTTATAGTACGTATTCCTGGTTTATTTTTTACTCAGTTATCATTAATTAATGGAAGCACTGTGTGAAAATAAACTGGATATATTATTTTGATTATATAAATTGTTTTTTTCTATTTAAGCAAGAAGATAACCTAACAGATATTCACAATTTGGCAGCAAAACAAAAAGGACCTGTAGATGTGGAGTCTCTTTTGGCTGTTTACAGTGACTGCAATGGTTAGTTTAGTTGGTAATTTTTATACATTGGCACTGTTCGTTATTATTGGTTATTAGCTTATTATATTTTTATCTTGGTGAATGTAGAGCACAACATCTATTACTCAAATGATTTTACCATTTCTTAAAACTGTGTCACACTCCCACTACCCTTCATAAGTGAACGAGTTCCTAAAAATATATTGTTCTGCAACATGTTTTGAGGTTTTTTTTCTAGATAAACGCTAAATCAAAACCACTTATTAAATTGTTTTTTCTTCAAAAATCGTTCATAAAACTGCAGTGTTATGAATAATAATTAAATAAGCTTTTTAATAGCATATGAATTAAAAGTGATGAAATACATAATGTACAATTCAGTTAGAAGTATTAAAAACAATTTTTTTTTTCAAACAGGACCTGATCTAGAACTGAGAACAAATCAAAATGGAATAATAACTGGAATTTTTTTACCAAGAAGACAGTTCAACAAAAAGTTAATTGTAAGTGAATTTTAAAATAATAAAATTGTATAGACCTACATTTCTATGATAATGTTTGAAAGTGGAATTTTAATAACTATAACAAGTTCGATTATAATGCAATGTATACATTTCATTCTGCATCAATCAAAATGTTGTATGCTGCCTTTTGAACTAATTCACCTATATATTTTTTTCTTTTTGTATTTTTAGTGTTGCTGGGTCATTTACTTGTAGGAGGAAGACCTGAAGATATATCGCCAACAAGGCCTGTAGATGTGGAGGAACTCAAACTTAGCCCTACTGATTTGCCATCACCGTTGATAATGAACTTGTCATAAAAGATATCATGAAACCTTTCCTTTCAGATAGAGCATGGAAAATGTTAGTCATCAATAAGAAAAAGAAAGAAAATGGCTGTTTGGCAGTGCCCAACTTGTGACACAAATACAGCAACTGGACAATGTATTAAATGTGAGAGTTGTCTTGAGTGGTACCATTTAGAGTGTGCTCACATTAGTAAAAAACCAAAAAAAGAATGATTCTGTGACAAATGTATAAATGATGTTTAGAATATGACATGAATATTTTTTATAAATGTACATATTTTTGAACACTTTTTTTTTGTTTTAAATTTTCATTTTATATAAGTTTGCATTAGTATCCAACATTTCATGACATTGTTGTATCAGTGTTTTTTTTTATAATGTTATTTTGTGCGAGTTTTTATTTTTAAAGATAATTAGGAGATGTAAGATATATGTTGTAATTCAATAATAGAAAAGTTTATTTTCTTGTTTTTATGTTTCTTAATTTTTTTAAATTTTCACTTCATAAGCCAAAATTAATACTGTTTTGTTCATCTTATTATTTTCTGTGTGTTATTTATTGTTTGATTTTCCTAAAACTTCTGTTATTTTAATCATTTATGGTTTTAATAAGTTCTTGTATATCCTTTTCTCTTGGACAAAGATTTTAAAAAAATCTTTAGTACTAAATTAACTTAGGCATTTATAATCATTTCATGTTTTTTTAACACTATTTACTATCAGTTCAGTTTTTTTACCATGTATTGATAATTTAGTTTAAATATGCCTATTCATTTGCTTGCATCTTTTCTACCATTTATTCTCCTTTTATTGTTACACGCATAATTTTAAATTGAAATCCATTTAAATGCTCTGCATGCAGTATTTTCTATTTTACGTACTGCAGCAATAATCATTTCATAGAATATTTTATGATAGGGGGTATATATTTTTTCTCCATTTAAATTGATTACATTTATACTGAGATAGTCTTCTAAATACATCAGTCATGATATTTTTATGCCCTTTGAGTGAGCGCAATGCTCTTTTTTTGTGAATTTTACATGTTATTTCTAGCTTAACTTATCATAGCATCTATTTTTTTTGGATACATTGTTCAACATATTTTGTTTTAATTTTACAGAAATATTTTCCCTAAAAATTTTCTTTTTTTTAAAAGAAAAAAACATTTTATAAATTTCTTGTTGGATTTCTATTGCAGTCTATTCTGCCTTCGTGGTGTAGCCTATTGAAATTCATTTCAAATTATCTTTTTAAATATGTATATATATATATATATTAGTCCATTTGTCACTGCTTTTATTATCTCACAAAATCCCTGAAATATTCAGCGCTAATATGCCTTAGAAAAAGAAATATTATTTAACATTTTCAAGTACTATTTGGGATAAAATGTCATTTCCATTTCATGTGTTCTTTAATTGAGTGCACTTTTTTTAAGCTTGGTACAGAACATTTTGTGTATGGTCAGATATCAGTGACTTGGAACACAGTGTTTCATGATAAAAAATATTGTTGGTATGATATAGTGACATAGATTTTTAGACTATTTTCTATGAAAATCATTGTGCACTTATGAAAACTCTAATAACTATTAAGAAATGGGACCTAAAGTGGTCTAAAGTAATTCTTTACATTCCAGGACTTAAAAATAATTGTACTCTTAAATAATTTGCATGGCTTTTATTTACTTAATTTTTGGTCATTGCATGGAAAGAATTATGTGCATGGAAATAATCTGAAATCATGGAGAAACTTAATGTATTTCAGTGTATTTATTTTGTCGTTGCCATTGTACCATTGGTTTCTTGTTGATCTGAAAATTGATGGCAAATAAAGAAGATACTTTATTTTTTCTCTGGCCTTTTATTCTTTTTCAGTGAACTCCCTGCGAGTGTAACTTTTTAATATTTATTTCCCAGTTCTAGAGAATTGGTAACATATATAATAATAATATAAAAAAATTATTATTCTGCATGACTTGAAATAAAATTAAGATGTTTCCTGCAAATAAACTTTAAAAAAAAATGAGGGAAAATTAATGTACTTAAGTACTTTAAGTCATATATTTAAATAGGTGCTCCAAATTGAATTTTCAATTATTATGAACTCAATAATGAAAAGAACTAGTTGTTGCTAGAAATATACTACATTTATTATTTCTTTAAAAAAGTTGTAAGAAGTCATATTTAAAAAACACATCCATTTCAGATTTTTTAATTTATTCTTCATGCTTCTGACTATAACAAACCACTTAATAGCCCATAGGCAACATTAAATTAAAAAAAAAACTGCTTTAAATCAATTCTATCATTCTTTTGCTTCATAAATGGCATTTTGTACAGGAAAAAATAAAAAAATGTCTCTGTCAGGAATTGAACCTGGATAGCCTGCATAAAAGTAAGTCAACCTCACTCTGCCAGCACATCACTCAAACAAAGCTACAATTTTAACGTACCATTAAAAATTGCTCGGTTATGTTTTATTCCTTTTAACTTAGTTTTATGCCCATATTCTTATTTTGTAATTTGAAATAATTCAAAGCCGTATTTATTTACAAAAAAATAAATATTATACAAATATTTCCCATTATAAAAATATCTCCGATTATTAAAAGTAAATGACGTCATCAACGTCTGCAGTAAATAAGAGTTCTCATTCATTCTGTACTTTAAATCATAAGAGTTCCTCAAAGTTTTGCTTGACGTACGAGGTAAAAAAAAATACATCGTACGTCATATGACGTACGTGGAGCCAGTGCGTAAAGAAAAAGTAAAGTTGCCCCCCTTGCTGGGTATTGGTGCCCCCCTGCTGACTTTGACCTGGCTATGGGCCTGGCTAAGGCCAAGAGAACTTTTTTTTACAATAAAGGGGAGGAGTGTAAGTTTTTGCATTTTACGTTATATTTGGAAAGGGGTGATTCTAAAAAGTGCTAAATTTTGTTGACGTAGTCAATGGACAATCCCATACTATGCCCCTGGAGTCCTGGGGATGAGGGATTGCATTTTCATAGTCCGCACAGTGAGGCAACACTGAGCTTTATAGGCCTATGGCTATATAGTCACGGAGAGAGATACCAATGAGCTCTAAGTAGACCACTGAGCTCCATATTTGTTACAACAATTCAGCGGGCATCACTGATTGTTAATTTCAGATCGTCGCACAATTTATATTATTTGGATCTGCCATGGATCTGCGAATACTAAATGATATACAGGCCAGTGATGTAGAAGGACACATTACACAGGCTAGTGATTTCGGATCAACAGAAGTTTACAGGAGGAAGTTAGCGAGTGAAACATGTTACTTTGTTAGAACTGTTCGTAAATAAATGCACTCTTTGAAAAATTAGAAAAGTAAGTTCTGATAAATACGAAAACTTCATCTTGCAATATCCTTAATTATAAAAAAGGTGTATTTACAAAGCCTTTCTATTTATTAATTATTGATTATTATCACTTGGCCTATCTATCTGATAATCTGGCTATGGGAGTAAGGCATATACAACAGACTACACTATGACTATTCTTGTCTATGCCTTGGCCAAGTCTCTGTTTAGTTAGAAATACAATTTATAAATCAATCTATTCTTAACACGATTAATTACAGCATTAACTATGGACCAGAAACTCTAAATTTCATTTAAAAAAAAGGAGATGCTTTGTCCACGAAAATTTTCTTGGACGCAATTCATGAAAAGACTATGGACTATGTCCACGAATATTTCTAATGATATACATATCCGGCAATATTTGTCATGCAAAAATAGCAATCAGAATGGTTTGGCTCTCGCCATATCATTAGTACTGCAAATGGCATAGACTTCCTTTTGCCATTTAGCCACTGGGTGAGCCCCACATAAGAAAATATGTGGCGCCCAGGTTCTGTCTTGATCGCATATTTTGATGCCGAAGTAGTCATAATAGGCAACCTTCACTTTTCTTGTAAGTTGTTTCCGCTGATCACGAGGAGTTAAATGTCCACAGATTATAATCTATTTTTGATATATTCAGTGATGGTCAAACTTTTTCATACTAATTGGTCTTACAGAAATGTAACTGACAATTATCATTTCAGGTCCTGGTGAAACTATGACCATTATTTATTGGTGTGGTGTAATTTGATCAATGGCTAATGTAACATCGTGGCTGCTGATTCTTGGGTCCCTAACAATCTACACCTTTTGCTTGACGCGGGCCGGTCAACGTTTGATCATTTCACAGCAGCTCGCTTGGGGGGAGAGGGGGTTGACAGTTTATATTTTAGGTTGTTTTGATTTAATAATTTAATTTACTTGTATTTAAATATTCCTTTCAAATTAAAATACAGTTCCACACAAAAATAGTCACGCCAAAAAATTAATTTAAATTGATTTGACATTTTAACTCACTAAGCGGATTTATCAATGAGAACCCTGAGCTTGTTTCTCAGCAATGAGACAGTTCCATCTGGGGTAATAGGAGACAATGACACCCATAGTGTGTTGCTTATGTCTGGTTTGTTTATTTGGTTTATTTCTTTGCTTTTGTTACTTTCACTGCAGAAAACCCCGGTTCACACAGATAGGATGTTGAAAATGGCAATAAGGATTTAAGTACTGTGATGGAAAATCTCAGGGTATTCTGCCATGAATTTAATCCAGAACACCTCTTAGTTGTTGTCTTGAATGTAGTTTTAAGGCCTCTGTCATTTGCAATCTTCAGCAGTTGACATTATTCTTGCAAAGACATGCTAGATTTGCATGGTTTTTTACAAATAGGTCCTTACCAGTTTGTGGGTCTTTTGTGATGGGAAACTAATGCTCAAGCTCTTTTAAAAGCAAAGACAGTTGATTGCGCACCAACTGG
>JAGDYQ010000043.1:0-20564 GCA_021962125.1 Bulinus truncatus | reverse complement strand
ACTGGAATTTTAAAAGCTCTTGGGGGACCTCAAACGTTGTTCAAATGAGCTACAACTTCACCAATCCACTCATTGTACTTAAGAGACACATTTCAGGGGGTGAGACACCTAAGATTAAAAAAAAAATTTTTTTAAGAGCATTTCTGGGACACCTAATATATGTTCTACTGGCCCACAGTCTTTTGTTCTATCTATGTCTTTCCTTAAAGTAGAGAAGGTAAAAGTAGCATAAAAAAAACTCTATTGTTGAACTTAGGATCCTGGTTTAGAATCACTGGATTTTTTAGGTCATGGTGAAATTTCCTTCCATTTCCTGTCTAGCCACCATGACCATAGCTCTATTGGCCTAAAAATTTCAACCAATTAAAAAAATGAAAGATTTTATAACCAATTTTAATGTCATTTTATGTGTGAAATTTGGATATTACTATAATCAGTGGACTTTAGTGGTACAAAGAATGCATTTAGTTATTCATGAGCTCAATGAGGCTAATAATTTTAACAAATTACATAACTACAGTAAGACCCCGCTTACGCTGGGTATTACGCTCCATCAAAGGAGAGCGCAATATGAAACAGCGTTAAACAAGGTTATCTTATCATATAAATAATAGGGTTCGGGGAAGATGGATAGAAAATTGGTCAGGTTTTTTACCATTAAATTTATTAATTATAGTATCACCATCTTCTTCTGTAATCTGTATGTTATGAAGATTATTTTGTTGTTTAAATCCTCGATTTGCAACGAAAGTTTCACTTGTGTCATTTGCCTCAACCTGAATGTAATTAAAAATTCTTCTTGCTTTTTCCTTGGCTTAATGGCATATTGTGCTCATTTTCGTCGTCAATCCATAAAGAAAGTTGTTTTTCCATTTCCTCTATAATATCATTTCTAGAACGAATAATTCTAGTTGCAGAGCTTGTCGTAGTTGCAGATGACAGTATTTTTTCTTTATCCTTATTGTTGAAGTTGCCTAATTCAATGCAGCACCAATTTGAGATTGATGCTCACCCGTATCTAATCTTCTAATCACTTGCATTTTAGTTTCTAGAGAAATGCTTTTTCTTTTTGCTTTATTTTTGTATTTTTATTATCACCCATGATAAAAACTAAAAATCATAATATTTTTCACTATATCAATCTTTATATTATATAAATTTATACAGTTCTTACAATAACGTCAATAAATGTTTGAAACTATAAAAATATTTTCATATAACACCACAGGAAAGAAGAAACACAGATAAACTGCTTCGGATATCGGGAACCCTAAAGTTGCGCATGCAATTTTCGGGAATCCCACATTCAAATTATAAGAGCGTTAAACTGAAACAGCTCGAGCATCTCTTTGTGCTGCATCTTCAAAGTCACTAAAAAGAAATATATTTTTTAGTGTACTTAAGCTCGGACTGACATTTTTATTAGCAATTTCTCATTCAATATTTAATATGAAATATATTTCAATTGACAAAGGTGTTTCAGATATCATTTTTTTATTACTCATTATGTCCTGTTTAATACAGCTATTTTATATTAATATTTAGGTGCTACACTATCAGTATTTTAAATCAAATTTTATAAAAAAACTTACTTAATACACAGAATTGTGTATACTTTTAAATAGGGCTTTTGATTATCTGCAATTAATGCGTGTTTAATGCATTTAAAATTATGCAATTAAATTTTTTAACACAAACATCTATATGTGTTAATTTTTACCCCATAGTTGCGGGGGAAAAAATATGAAAAAAAAAAGAGTAAAAATGCTTTAAACTGAAACAGTTCAGAAAAGATTTTTAAAAAGAACAAAAAAATAACCCCAACGCAGGAACTGATCTTTTATATAAAAACATAGCAGCTATATGACCTTGAAATAGTAGGTTGGTCCTTTCTTAATTCTATTTTCAGGTGACATGAGTTTGAGACAATGGAACTTCGTTTCAATTTTTTTGGAGGGGGTCTGATGGTTGGGTTAGCCATAAGTAACATGATCTATGTGGGGAGTGAGGCTGCCAAGTGTGTCACAAATCTGATAGGGTGGGGAATAAAGCTAAGAATCAAGAAAAAAAAACGCAATAATAAGTGAGTGACTACTTTCTGGCTATACTATTGTTTTAAGAAGTATAAGGTACATATGAGATAGAAATGCAGTGTGTTTCTTTTCTTTAGGGATGGGAAATAGAGGGGGTGAGTATGGTAGTGGAGGATTAGGTAAGCAAGAATTATATACGGGGCGAAGTGTAGCAAAATATGACAGGGATGGAGAGGAGACGGGTTGACACGTGTCATGAGTTTGAAACCTAACTCCTGGAAAGACATTTTGGCAATGTTGTTGATAAAAAATAA
Organism: Bulinus truncatus; assembly: GCA_021962125.1. Taxonomy (NCBI): domain Eukaryota; kingdom Metazoa; phylum Mollusca; class Gastropoda; family Planorbidae; genus Bulinus; species Bulinus truncatus. The sequence continues at coordinate 18,217 of JAGDYQ010000043.1, read as the reverse complement.
CTACTCGCATCACTTGACTTGATTATGTCAAATTAAACTGACATGTTAATTATGCTAATGTTATGATAGAATATAATGATAATATGTTAATTTCGATCAATTTTTATCGAACTTCAGCTCTACTTTTAAACCAAATTTATAACTTTTTCATTCATATTATTTGCTTAAAATCCCCCCACTTTTTACTATTGTTCTTATGGTCAAAAGTTCCTAACAACAAGAAAGCCAATAACAATAGTGCCATGTTAAGCCAATGTCAGATGACTTTGAAATAGTGATAGTGCATTCTATGTAATATAAATTCTATGAAATAGTCTGCTTATGATAAAACTTATTATGAGGACTAATAACAGATTTTCAAACTTGTGCCAGCATCAGTTTCAACTTTGGAACTCACACGACTTTCAGAAATAGTTAAAATTTGAATTGAAGAAAAGTAATGAAATTTTAGAGTTTAAAAAAAAAATCAAATAAAAATAACACTGCATCAATGTTTATATCAATAAACTTAAAATATTACCTGAATTGCTCTTTAGCTAATAAAGGATTCAGTCTAGTAAAAAGAAAATGAAGAACAGCTTCAGAGCCAGCTTTATTTGGTAAACAGAACATATCTCTGGAATAGGAATAAAAAATTGTAAATACATTTTTACAAGGATAGTAAACAACAATAAGACAATTTAAAAAAAAAAAATATTTCAGATTTAAAGTTTCAAAAAAAAAAATAAAACAAATGAATGCTTGTATAATTTTTAAAAACAAAAATGAATGTATATTTGTATATTTTGATGCTTCAATTATGTTGTCAAACTCATGGACATCGTATTTTGTTTGCTTGAATTCCCAAAAAAAAACATTCAGAATTAAATAGCAGGTATACTACATACCTTGATTTATGTTAATGTAAAAAAAAAAAAAAAGTGTCAGCCAGATTTTTCTCTATAGCATTATGTCTAATTGTAATCATTCTCAAAATGGTAATAAAAGATAAAAAAAAATTTTACCAGATTCAAAATACATGCAGAATTGTATGCACCCTATTGAAAAGGGTGTTTTTACATCATACATAATTAATTAATTGATTTTTAATGCTTTATTCTTACATTTTTTCAAAATTTTATCCCAGCTTTTTTTAGATGCCATAACAACAATCCAGAATATAACCAAACCAATATATCACGGCCGAGCTCATTGATAATTTTTTTTTTAAATGCATAATACATGCAGCAATGATTCAAAGCAATACCTTTATCTAAAAAAAATCTTCATAAGGCCGTAGGTTCAAAAAAAGATCTTGCTAATTGATTTTTGATAAGAGATTTGGAATCAGAGAGATAAAAATTTGCTTATTCTCTTGATAAATCTTAGGTAAGCAAAAAAAAAAGTTTAGATGTATATTGCAAAATATTTTAATGTTTAATAAAAAAAAAAGTTCAATAAACATAGAACAAAAACACATTTTTTTAACATTTTTATCACTGCTTTAGACATTTGTATTATCAGTGGATCGGCTCTCAACATTCTGTGAAAAAGGAAATAACAGACATACATGTGCATTTTTTCACATTGTTAAAACTAAAGAGATTAGATACACATCTTCATTACAACTAATCATAATTATTAGAATCACACTTTTAATACTCTTTGTTTTTATTTTTTTTCTAGTTGTTTTTTCAATGTATTTATAGCAAGTTCAATTAAACAGGAAAAACGTTTTATTATAAAAAAACTTTTGAAGAATACACAAAAATATTTTTCTGAGGATAACCCATTAATTCATGGACGGATTAATCAACTTGTCAAACTTCCAGAGATCCCCCCTCCCCCTATAAAATTACGTCAACATTTGATTACTCCCCCCCCCCCTAAAAAAATCCATGGACGGACGCGGACGCTAAATTTCAAGATCTGCACACCTCTGATGTTCAGAGCCACCGCTTTCAAAGATGTCTTATTTTACATTAATTTATATGTTTGTTTTCTTTCTCTTTATTTAATACTGAAGTACATATATCATTGGTGTTTTGTCAAGTACATGATCAGATGTTATTAATAAAAAGAATGATTCTTTCATCTTTAAAACAGATTTTTTCTATTTCATTGATTTCAATGTTTTTATGTTAAAAAGGTTTTTGCTCAATCAAAACATGCAACCATTACCTTCTAGATGGTGGAGTGATTCACTAAGTGTTAAGGACCTAACTCACAAAGCTGTGAGAGACATCACCCTAAAGGTTTTGCTCTTCCGCTACCCCCAAGTTCACACTATTAATAGGTAAATGGACAATGCTTATGAAACAATGGAAATATTCACAGAGTTATTATTAGCATTCTATTTAACGTATTTCTTATACAGAACTACTGTATAACTCATAGTGTCACTGCAACAGACAGATGAATAATTTCAATGAATAAATGTTAATTTGTTTTAAAAATTACTTACTTCTGAAAGGGAATTTTGTAAGTTCCTTCCATAAAATCTATATCTATTCCAAGCAGTTGTAAATTCGTAAAAAAAAGTGAGTTCATGGTATTAATTTCCATGATTTATGTATCTGAAATTCAAACAAGTGATTAAAAAGCAGAGAGCTTTAAATAAGATAAATAGGCCTAATTAGTTGCCAAAACTGATATTAAAAGACAACAAATATTATAGTACATGAAACATATTAGTTAAAAAAATGTAATGCATATAAGTATTTAAAATGCTTTTAGATTTATTGCTCATATGTTTAACTTAGAAACCAAGTTTCTACTAAAAATAATTCTTGCGTCATTGAATATTTTCCTGGCTGGACATTGCTTTTTATAATTTGTGCCCATAAAATTTAATAGAAATTGCAAAGGTCCAACAGTAGAAAAATTGAAATTCAAGTCATTAAAATGGTAGATAAAGAATTAAAGAGATAATTATAACATTTCCAAAACAGCAAAGATAATCTCTCTAGCTCAGGGGTGGGCAAACTTTTTTTATCGGCGGGCCGCATATATATATATATATTGTGTACTTCAATTACAATTTACAACGTATGAAAATAAGAATTGATGATAATAACCATGTATTTGTCATATTATTTCACATTCACACTCTATTACACATGCACATTACATTTTAAAATATGAACTTAATCAGCTGTTAATTTCGTAATAGGATTTTACTATTCATAATTATTTCAACAAAATTTTTCTTTTTCGGTACCTGTCATCAGAGCTTTTTTTCTGGCGAATGATTTGGAACAGCGTTCCAGCACCTTTTTTTCAGTACATTTTTGTATATTAGTATACTACTGCCTGGAATGTTTGGTTTTAGCACTTTTCAGATTTTTTTCAGATAGGAGTTCCAGTACCTTTTTTTTTTTTTAAAAAAAAACAGCACTACCTAACATAATTATTATGCTGACATGAAGACAAAGGAACTAACTCTAAATAATATTCTGGAGCCATAAAACTGATTTAACATCCCACTCTTCGAATGAAATAGTCTAAATAAAAATTTCAAAAATATAGCGAAAACTCTTAACAAAGAAAATCAACATCGACTTAGGATTGGAACATGTACATGCATACGGGCCGCAAAATACACTATTGCGGGCCGCAGTTTGCCCACCCCTGCTCTAGCTCAATTAGAAGCAAAGTTATATTGTAACAGAAAAAAGTTGTTGTTTTAGTTTGGAATATAATGAGTTTATAGTTGAGAGGAGGTCAAAATTCAGTCATACTAAAGTACCTACATTATATATGTTTTATGTTTATTTTGTATGACTATGTATTCCATTTTTATCTCATTGAAGAGTTTTTTTAAGTTCAAACAAGTCATTAAAAAGAGAGAATTTTAAATAAGATAAATAATTTATTACTGCTACAGGTATTGTCTGAAAATCTTGTTTGGTGTATATCATCATATGCCTATGCCTCATGCCCTATTTATTTTTGTCTTACACTTTTATCTCTTTAAAACGTAAGACAAACCTGAAAGTTAAATTATAATTAATATTATTAGAAAAAAAACAATTAGAGTGCAGTAAATAATACCCATAACTGACAGCAGAGTAATGACTTAGTTATTTCATTCAGATATGTGCAGATTTCTACCCCCATTCCTAACATTTGTTGAAAACTAATAAAAACGTAAATCATTTATTTAAAAAGTAAAAGCTTGGGCTTGTTAAACTTGTTAAAAATACATTCGGAGTTATGAGTATAACTAATAATCTACTAATAACTAAATAACTTAATTTTAATAAGATATAAATTTTTTATACCTTAAATTTCGGACTTCGTGGGTGCACTGTATAACTTAGTTATTAACTATAACTAAAATTGTTTGTTTTTTCACGTCGAGGGCTCAGTTCGTTGACTAAAATCGGACAATGCTGCGCCTGATGATTTACGGTAATGGTCTTCGTTTAGGTTAAATTAAATGACATGTTTAATAAAGTCAATAAAGAGCATAGATATGATCCACAATATTTTGTCAACATTGCAAACAAAATTATTCCGGATTTGCCAGGTGTCGAGATGGTTAAGTTCAGAACTTCAGATAGTACATTTGCAGAAGTGCTGCCAGTTTGGCGGTTTTCTGGCCCGTTAGGGATAGGGTGACTTAATTTTATTTATTTTTTACTCTAGCGGGAATTTTTACAACTGTTAGGTATCCAATGTTATAGGTTTAAATAGGGCTGCTGATTAAACTGCATTAATTTGCGATTAACGCGTCAAAAAATTTTGCGATTAATTTTTTAACGCAACACCAAAATGCGTTAATTTGACCAAAATACTGAAAGTTCACCAAATCGATAAATAAAGGAATTTCACGCAACAATTTGAAGTTAAAGTCCGTTCACTTATTAAGTAGATCTAACACACCCACCCTGTCATAATTTCCACACACCCTCACCCCTATGTACGTCGACAAAAGCCCCAATTATAACATAAAATGAAGATGTTTTGTTATATAATCATTTGACAAGTGAACCTCCTGCTCCCTTCCCGGTTGATATAAAAAGAAAAAAGTTTCATTCACTAGTTTACATTATATACTGTAGTGTACTGGTGGAGGTAAAAGAACGACAAGTGTTTGGTGAACTCTGTTATAATTAGGTCAAAATAACGAGATGTTAGAAATTTTGTATCACCATTTTTTTGCGCCCAATTTTTTATCGCATTTGAAAATGCTGCGTCTTGCATCAGCTGCACTAACAGTTTCATGACACTTGAAATCAATGTCTAGACATGGTCTTGACTATGCTATGCAAACATCAGTACACGAGACAGTGTATGTATTTTTCAGAATTATTGTGATACTGAGCTAAATTTTGTATTTTATATTAATTAACGTTCTGAAACTAGCGGTGTCGATATGATGGAAAGAAAGGCATATTTTCGTTTGTGCTTTGTATATAGCAATAAAAAAAAAGTTTCCTTAGCCCTAGCGAGCCATCGGGGCAGATGAAGTGTAGTATTCATCTGTTTCTATAACCTCGGCATATGAAGGGATTGTGTGGTTAGCACAACGCCCAGGCGCCTTTACTTCCCCAACTTAAGTCAGGTACCCATTTAAAGCTGGGTGGACTTGTGGGACGACTTTGCACATAATTTCACCTGGAAAAATTCCATGGGCCTCACCGAGGATCGAACCCAGGACTCTCAGGTTGACAGTCGAGTATCTACACCACTCGGCCATCCGTTCCACATAGCAATAAAAATATCAATAGATTTTTCTCTAAGAGTTAGACCGACAAACACTCTGATACAACTGTTGCTATAACCAAAATGAAACGAAAGAAATAATTTTTAATGTTGACACACAAAAGAACAACAGAAGATTAACAAAGGAAAGCCGACCTGTCATATTTTGCTTTGAACGTTTGAAAAGGTAACATTAAAGAGTGTAATTTTGCAAGATACTTTTTTTTTATTAATTTAACTGACAGACAGATAAGAAAATAAAATTTTCTTTTCTGTTGTTCACTAAAACATTGAACAAAGAGTTTATAGTATGAAAGTAATATAAGAGTAATATTTATAGACATTGACGCGCAAAGCAAAAACTTCAAGAAGAAGTGTGAAGCCATAATAATAAGTATATATATATATATATATATATATATATATATATATATAGAGAGAGAGAGAGAGAGAGAGTGAGGGAGGGAGGGAGGAGAGAGAGATAAAGAGAGAGAGGGGGGGCAGGGGGCGAGAGGAAAGGAGGGTAGGAGGGAGGGAGGGGAGAGAGGGAGGGAGGGGGTGGACAGGGGGAGAGACGGAGGGGGAGAGAGAGGAGCAGGGGGGAGATGGGAGAGGGAGCAGGGGGGAGAGGGAAGAGAGAAAAGAAGGGAGGGAGAGAGGGGGTAGGGAGGGAGATAGAGGGGGAGGGAGGGAAAGAGAGGGTGGGAGAGAGGGAGAGAAAGAGTGAGGGGGCAGAAAGGGAGAGAGAAGGAATGAGAGGAGGGAGGAATGGGGAGAGAGAGATGGGAGAGAGGGAGGGAGAGGGAGGGAGAAAGGGATGGAGGGAAAGGGAGAGAGGGGGAGGGAGAGGGGGAGGGAGGGAGAGAGAGGAAAAGGGGGGAGAGGGAGACGGGAGAGGGAGGGAGGGAGAAAGGAGGGAGGGAGAGAAGGGGTAGGGAGGGAGGGAGAAATGGGAGGGAGTGAGAGATAAAGAGAGAGAGGGGGCAGGGAGGGAGAGGGGGGAGGAGGAAGAGAGGAAGGTGGAGAGAGGGGGGCGGGGTGAGAGAAGGAGGGAGGGAGATATGGAGAGTTAGAGAGGGAAGGAGAGGGAGGGAGGGAGAAAGGGAGGGACGGAAAGAGAAAAGGGAGAAAGGGGTAAGGAGGGAGAGAGGGGGAGGGAGAAAACAAAAGGTAAACAGAAAACCTTTTTTTAAACCCGGGCAAAGCCGGGTACTTGCAACTAGTATGTTATAATTCATTAAACCTCTTTCGTAAATTAAAATGACTTGTTTATTATGCCAATGTTATGCTTTGATATTATGACATATTAGTTTGAATACAAACAATTGTATTATATTGTGTCGATTAAAATGTGCGTTAATTTGCGATTAAAATTTTTAATTATGCGTTAATTTCGATCAGTTTTTTTGTTTTTTAATCGACCAGCAGTTCTAGTTTAAAATATTGATTGCGTCTAATAAAATCTATTAAAATCCAAATACTGAAACAAGCTAGTAGTTGCTCTGAGATGGCAAATTAGTACAGTACACTTTTATTTACATTGACTAAATGGGAGGAATGTGTGTCCTCAACGGGCCAATTTAATATTAGCTACTTCTCTTAGAAACCTCTCCACTTATATACAATAAATATTTCAGATAATATTCGTCTAGTGTTGTTTTAGTCCCAGGTCCTATTTTAGTTTCAGTTTTTATTTCGTTTTTTCTGTAATAATTTTAGTTTTAGTCTAGTTTTAGGCCCGATTTTAGTTTTCGTTTTAGTTTTCGTCGACTAAAACACCAGAGTTTTAGTTTTCGTCGACTAAAACACCAGAGTTTTAGTTTTCGTCTTATTCATTTTAGTTTCACTTTTAGTTTTAGTCTTGTAAACACCAATAACTTTAACCAGGAAGAATTGCTTAATAGTAACAGTTCTGCTGAAGTAGACAGATATCTTGAAAATAATTCATCAAAAATACTGTCATTAGGGGCTGTCCATTATTTATGTCAACAAATTTTTGGCGATTTTTACCCCCCCCCCTTTCCCCCTTGTCAACAACTTGTCAAACTTCCAGAGATCCCCCCCCCCTATAAAATTACGTCAACATTTGATTACCCCCCCCCCCTAAAATAACAATAAAAGGGAAAAAAGCAATATTTTAAATAGACTAGGCCTAGTTTACAACTACAACAAAAAAGTGAATAAAGGTAAAATGTTTAGAAAAAAAGTTTAATAAACTTTTAACTTCTGATCATATTTCCAATTTATAACTACAAAGGCTTACTCTGAACAGAAAAGAGATTATATGGTTTACAAAAATGTATACACATTACACCTTTAAATTATGAACATACTTTAAATTAATATAACACTTTAAAGACTGTTTAATTATCTTTAAGACTTGTTCCAACTTCAAGCAGAAACGAGATTAAAAAGTTAAACTCTAAATACAGTTTTAATTTATTAACATATTTTTTTACAAACAAATCCAAATCTTATAATCTCCCATGGAGATGTAAAAAAAGTTCCCTTAGCCAAATTGGGCCATCGGGGCAGATGAAGTGTAGAATTCATCTGTTTCTATAACCTCGACGTATGAAGGGATTATGTGGTTAGCACAACGCCCAGCCGCCTTTACTTCCCCAACGTAAAGTCAGGTACCCATTTAAAGCTGGGTGGACTTGTGGGACGACTTTGAAACAAATTTCACCTGGAAAAATTCACATGGTTCTCACCAAAGATCGAACCCAAGACTGTCAGGTCGACAGTCGAGTATCTACACCACTCGACCATCCATCCCACCATGGAGATGTCAAATGTTCCTCAATTGTTATTATTGGCATATGTTCTGGGTGAATAATTTCTTGTGGAACCGAAACACCAGACAAGTCAACATTTTCTTCTTCTAGCCATTCTGCACTTACTATCACCCATGAGCAATAATTGCCATGAGCTCTCTTTGTCTTTTGACAGCCACTCGCATTGGACGAATTCTTTGCATGCAGTATTTGACTATGCCCAGGCATACATTGTTGGTGCTGTTGAACATGATTCTTTAATATGGCTTGCGAAGCAACATAAAGGTGATAGATTTTACAGATCCGTTCAAACAAAAGCAACTGAATAGATGGACAATATATATCAAATGGAATAATTTCGAATGTTTTTGCCGATCGAGGTAGAATGATTTCAACTTTCACAGACTGATTGAAGAAAAGAGATGGAAATCTATTTGAGTTTATATCAGATACATCTGGTGCTTTAAGACCCTCATTAGTTTGGCGGACTGGAATTGGTGGGGGGGGGGGGGGATAAATCTATCATCAATAATATAAAGTGAGAGCTTCTCATCGGTTGGCAACAAGTTAATTCACAACAATTGACAATTTGTTGAAAGTACTGACTTTTTCTTAATGGTTTTTGGCACTAAACACTCCGCCGCTGTTGGAAAATTGTCTATGCTTACTTGCTTTCATATTTCTGTCAATGTTTTCGCCAATATATCTGAAGTATAATTTTTCCAACTCTTCATCAATTTTTCGACCTTGTGTGCCAAGGTGGCTTCCAAAATGTTTATGTGGCAAAATTAGTAGGAGTATAGTTAGTTTAATTAAAATACTGAATGTTAGGCGAGTGTGTAACACAGGACTACAAACGCTGTTTAATTTTCCTTTATTAAGTAATTATATTAAATTATAAAAAAAGTAACTTTGTTGACGTCAACTTTTCTTGACCTCCCCCTTATCAGCCCCGTAGCCAAGGGGGGACGGGGCACTGGGGGGCCGTGCCCCCCGCTAGGTGTGGAGTGCCCCCCGCTTAAAAAGAAGAAAAAGAGGAAACAAGCAATTAAGCCTGTTCCATTCTGGACACAGGACGTGTTAGCGCATTTTCGTATTATGTATCAGTACGTATGCTATCTTTCAGTAAATATTTGTACATTTTGGAAATGTTTATAAATTCAATTGTGTAATGCATATATCTGTAAAAAAAAATTATAAAGACGTTTCTTTATATTTGAAAAAAAATTATTGTCTCTTAAATCTAACTACAAGTGGTTTGTGGTTACTGAAATAGGACTCATAATTGAAAACATTCGAAATTATAGTCATTTAATCGTCCGAAAACTCCGTCAATTGTTGCATAGCTCTGATACTTTCAATTAAACTCAGAACACAAGCTTACTATTTCATTTGATGTGTCTTAATAAATCTTGGTGAAACTACGTGCTGCAGTATTTCGCACCAAATGAACGGGCTATTGAACGTACAAGGTGTATATATAATATATAAGCCCCTTAGGAGCCCTGAAGCCCGGCCCTCAGAGGTCCTATCGCGAAATGAACTTTTGATGTACACATGGCAGGCCAAGACCTACAAAATGATATATACATCATGGGTCTAGGACTTATAGTTGCTGAGATATAGCGCTCCTTTATAGCTTATATAGTAAAAAAAACGGTACTAAGGCCCCTTTTACGGCCCTGAGAGGTCAGATCGCGAAATGGAAAAAAATTCATTTCTTGGCAGGCCAATACCTACAAAATGATATATACATCATGGGTCTAGGACTTATGGTTGTTGAGATCTAGGGTGATGACGGACGGACGGACAGACAGACAAAACGGGGACTAAAAATAAAGAAAAAGTAATTAAAATGAGAAAGTACCCCCTTGCTGGGTATTGGTGCCCCCCTGCTTACTTTGACCTGGCTACGGGCCTGCCCATTGTCAACAATTGTCAAAAAATTTCTGATCCCCCCTCCCCCCTAATTAATGGACAGCCCCTTAGCAGTCCACCCAAGCATTAAGAAACTATACCTGCAACTGAACACTGGACTTACGCTAGTGCTGCAGTTGAGCGCCTGTTTTCATTTGGTGGGCGTGTTTTTATGCCATTACGTTCTAGGCTAAGCATTGATCATTTTGAAATGATGGTCTTCTTACGTGCTGCCAAGTGGTGAAGTGATTAGCATTAAAATTGTGCTTTGACAATGTATTCTATTGTTTTTACATTTTTTAAAAAAACTTGAGAAACTTGCACTCATCTATAGGCCTATATATAAAACACAACTTCGAGAACGCGCAAGACGCAGTACTATTAATAGATTGTGAAATCGCGACAGCGAAAAAAAAACACTATAGTGTGCTGGGAGACGAGGACTGGGTCACAGCAAGCGTGTTGTTTATCTGATCCCAGACGACAACTTGCGACAGCGGGACAAAAAAACCCAGTAATTATTACATCAGCCTGCAAGACTATTTACAGCTTGGTTCAGAAGGGAGGCATGCCACAGATAAATTTAAATTTTTCTGATTTCTTTTATAAAACCATATTATTTTAATTTCTTATATGACGTTTTGTTCTTTTATATAGTGAAATATATTAAGCAATACGAGCGCAATGGTGACGCCACTGCAAAGTTCAACTTTGCATACCATGTATTTTTTCCGAAGATGTCAGCAGGCCCGTAGCCAGAGGGGGGCTAGGGGGTTGAGCCCCCCCCCCGTGCATGATTTGAGCTTTTTGACAAAATTTTAATAATAACGGCTATAAAACATCAATCATTTTGTTCAATAAATCAATAATAATAAAAACTTAAAAATTTATATTTTGGCAATCATTCAGGCTATTTGACTTACATATATAGCTTATCTAATTTTTGGGCATAAAAAATTGAATCTTATTGAAGTTCACTTCTGGGTATTTTGGGCAGCATAGGCATTTGGGGCTTCAATAGCCGTGTGTGAGAACAGTTTCTCAACCCTCACACGAATGCTCACCCCATATCGCAGATCACTGTTACAAACGCGTCTAAACAATCTTTTCCTGCTTGCATTTGAAAAAGAATTAACAGACAATCTGAATGCTGAAGCATTTTTAGGTAAATTCAGTGCTAAACCACGACGTATGCAAATTTGAAACGTATTATAGGCTTAATATAATTTCGCAACCAGTGACGACGAGTGGGAGGGGGGGCAGGGGGGCCAATGCCCAGGGGCCCGGCGAGTTTTAGGGACCCGGACTGAGCTGGCCAATAATTTTTTTTTAAAATATTAATATCAGCACGGGGGCCCGTGTCACCCATGCCCAGGGTCCCGAAATTTCTGTCGATGGGCCTGTTCGCAACCTTGTAATAGTTTTATATATTGACTAGTTGCAAGTACCCGGCTTTGCCCGGGTTTAAAATAAGGTTTTCTGTTTACCAATTGTTTTCTCCCTACCCCCTCTCTCCCTCCCTCTCCCTCTCCCTTTCCCTCTCTCCCTTTCCTCCCTCCCTCTCTCATCTCTATCCCCCTTTCCACTCCCTCCTTCCCTCTCTCCCCCCTTCCTCCCTTCCTCCTTCCCTCCCTCTCCCTCCCTGCCCCCCTCTCACTCTTTATCTCTCATCCCTTCATTTCTCCCATCCTCTCTCTCCCTCTCTCCTTCCCTCCCTCCTTTCTCCATCCCTCCCTCTCCCATCCCCTCTCTCTTCCTCTCTCCCGCCCTCCTCTCTCCCCCTCTCCCTCTCTCATCCCCCTTTCTTCCTCCCTAATTTACTCTCTCTCCCTCCCTGCCCTCCTCTCTCTTTATTTCTATATCCTTCCCTCTCTCCCACCCTCTCTCCCACCCTCACTCCCCTCTATCTCCCTCCCTACTCCCTCTCTCCCTCCCTTCCTTTCTTTTTCCTTCCCTCTCTTTCTCTCTCCCTCTCTCCCTCCATCATCTCCCTCTCTCTCTCACCCCTTCTCTCTCCCCTTCTCCCTCCTCCCTCCCTCCTCCCTCCCTCCCTCCCTCCTCCCTCCAACCATCCTTTCCTCTCTCTCCCCCTACCCCCTCTCTCGCTTTCTCTCTCTCTCCCTCCCTCCCCCCCTCTCTCTCTATATATATATATATATATTTAGGGTGATTCAAAAAAATGAAGTTTTGAATTTTTCATGGGGCACCATCTAAAAATGTTCCAATATATGAAAAAATAAATCAGTAAAATTTTTATTGATTTTGACACATGTTTAATGGTTGCTACCACATTGTGAATTTTACGAATTTCAATTATGTTACTCCTTGTTGGTAATAACGTGACTGCCTGACTGACTATGCCCAAAACATATTATTAATTAATGTGAAATGATGAAGATACAATGTCACTCTTATTTATTTCAGTTAATTTTAATCTTTGCTGTTGATTATTCTTTGTTAAATTTTTTTGTCTAATTTCTTTGGCCACGTTTACACAAAATCAATATTATAATATCACTCAGATTTTTGTATTTTATCTCTTAAAATCGTTTCAACTAGTTTAATAAAGATGTCCAGTAGTAGAGCAAAATTCACTGGAGCATGTGTCCTACTGGAGCGAAAGATGCAGAAGGAAATGTTGTGGCTGGCCTGTCGTCATCATATGCTTGAAATTATGTTGGAAGCAGGTGTGAAGCATTCATTTGGTCCTTCTACAAGTTCAGACATAGCAATCTTTAAGCGATTTAAAGAACACTTGCCACTAATTGATAAATCAACATCTCAGACTGTTTTAACAGAGGAGTCTAGTACATCAGTCGTTGTTGACATTGCTGAAGAAATTATCAAATCTGCACAAAAACAGCTCACAACTTTTCAACCTCGTGACGATTACCGAAAGCTACTTGACTTAGTCATTTTTTATCTTGGAGGAATTCCAGCAAAATGTATATCATTTAAACAACCAGCTGGACTTCATCGTGCTAGGTGGATGGCCAAAGCCATATATGCCATCAAAATATGACTATTTCGGGCCCAATTTCGACTCACAGCAAAAGAAGAACGGGGTCTCAGAAACATATGCATTTTTGCCACAAGAATTTACACTACAGCCTGGTTTACAGCACCATCAGCCATTTCAGCTCCTCGAAATGATCTTTGGCTTATCAAAAGCCTACAAAGGTTAGGGTGAGGGTTAATATTAGTTGGACTAATTAATTTAATGTACCAAGTGAATAGTGAAATTGTTAATATTATAAAACTTATTGTATCATTTAAGTATTTGCTTGCAGCTATCCTGATTCACAGATTTCAGCGGTGGCTTTGAAAAAATTTCTAAGACACCTCTGGTATTTATCAGAAGAACTTGTTGCATTGGCTTTTTTTGAGGATGAAGTACCACTTGACATAAAACAGAAAATGGTGAGATGTTTGAAAACAAATGGTTTACCTGGCTCTTTGAAAAAAACAACAATTGATCAATCTCTGATAGAATTCAAAGAACTTGATGATTTTGTTTCAAATAACACCTTTCGTATTTTTGCCATTTTTGGACTGTCATCTGAATTTTGAGCAGTGATCCAGATAGTTGGGAGACCAATGAAACCTTCAAAAAAGCAAATGCTGAACTATCCTCTCTCAGAGTTGTGAATGACATAGCAGAACTTGGAGTAGCTGTTATGTAAGATTACAATAAACTTCACACAAACAATGAAGAACAGAAACAGTACCTGCTGAGGGTGTGAAACAGTATAGACAAAACTGCCCAGACAGGAACAAGTCAACATTGGTGCAGTTGAACCAAAATTTAACTATTAATTTAATTGTTTGTATACTTTTTATTAAACAAGTAAAATAACTTTAGATTTGTTTAACTGGTAATAAATATACTGATTTTTTCATTATTATTATTTGTTAAAACTAAACATGGCGGTAGCACCCTCTTAATATTGTCCAAAAAATTTAAAATTTGTACTGAATTTTTTTTTCATATATTGGAACATTTTTGGGGGGTGCCCAAAGTTAAATTCAAAATTTAATTTTTTACCATATTGTTTTGAATCACCCTAATATATATATATATATATATATATATATATATATATATATATATATATATATATATATATATATATATATATATATATATATATATATACATATTATTATGGCTTCACACTTCTTCTAAAATCCTTCTTCATTCATTTACCTTCCTCAAACAGTACAATTCTTTGCATCACAAAGACACGATACAGCACCAGCGCGCAAGTTCTATTCGATCATCGGGAAATGACGTCACAGAAGGGTTTTATCTATGGCGCCATCGAGATTACTTTAATATAGTAAAATATACTAAAATAAAAATAATTTTTTACAATTAAGCTACCCATCGAGATGAAACGAAACATGTCCTATAACCTTCCCCATGTAATTATGTGTACTTGTACCAAATTTCACTATATGTGGTTATCTGGATCTTGAGACAGACAGACAGACAGACAACAAATGCGTCTTATAAGTATAGAGATATCTTCTGAGGACAACTAGATACTTAAATAAGTTAATAAAATAACATTGACTTCTGACTTCATTTTTATACATATGTATAATAAAATATTAAAGTACAAACTCCGCGATTTCTGAGTGATGTTATATAATTTGCAAATTTACTTTTTAGCAGAATTAATTTTATTTTAAATTGAATAATTGCGACTGTTGTTGTTGAATTTTGGCTTGCCCCCCCCCCCCTTAAAATATTTCGTTTCGCCGCCGGTGCCCCTTCATATGCCGAGGTTATGGAAACAGATGTATTCTACACTTCATCTGCTCCGATGGCCCGCTAGGGCCAGCCCCGTAGCCAAGGGGGGGGGGCACTGGGGGGGCGTGCCCCTCCGCTAGGCGTGGAGTGCCCCCCCCCCCGCTGAAAAAAGAAGAAAGATGAAAAAATAAAATAAAGAAAAAGTAAAGTTGCCCCCCTTGCTGGGTATTGGTGCCCCCCCCCCCTGCTGACTTTGACCTGGCTACGGGCCTGGCTAGGGCTAAGGGAACTTTTTTTACAATAAGGGGGAGGAGTGGAAGTTTTTGCATTTTACGTTATATTTGGAAAGGGGTGATTTGAGGGGGGGATTCTAAAAAGTGCTAAATTTTGTTGACGTAATCAATGGACAAACTCACACTATGCCTCTGGAGTCCTGGGGATGAGGGATTGCATTTTCATAGTCCGCACAGTGAGGCAACACTGAGCTTTATATGCCTATGGCTATATAGTCACGGAGAGAGATGCCAATGAGCTCTAAGTAGACCACTGAGCTCTATATTTGTTACAGCAAATCAGTGGACATCACTGATTGTTAATTTCAGATCGTCGCACAATTTTTATTATTTGGATCTGCCATGGATCTGCGAATACTAAATGATATACAGGCCAGTGATGTAGAAGGACACATTACACAGGCTAGTGATTTCGGATCAACAGAAGTTTACAGGAGGAAGTTAGCGAGTGAAACATGTTACTTTGTTAGAACTGTTCGTAAATTAATGCACTCTTTGAAAAATTAGAAAAGTAAGTTTTGATAAATACGAAAACTTCATCTTGCAATATCCTTAATTATAAAAAAAGTGTATGATCCCTATCTATCTGATAATCTGGCTATGCCTATGCCATTGGGAGGCATATACTACAGACTACACTATGACTATTCCTGTCTATGCCTTGGCCAAGTCTCTGTTTGGTTAAAAATACAATTTATAAATCAATCTATTCTAACACTATTAATTACCGCATTAACTATGGACCAGACACTCTAAATTTCATTTAAAAAAGGAGATGCTTTGTCCACGAAAATTTTCAATTTTCTTGGACGCAATTCACATACGCACTGGCTCCTCGACCGTCCGGACGGTCGATGTATTCTAGGACGGTCGATGTACTCTTATGATTTGAAGTACAGAATGAATGAGAACTCTTATTTACTGCAGACGTTGATGACGTCATTTACTGTTAAAAATCGGAGATATTTTTTTTTTCGGGGACCATAAATAGATATTGCTCCACACCCTAACCCTATCCCTAACCCTATCCCTAACCCTATCCCTAACCCTAACCCTAATCCTAACCCTAATCCTATCCCTATCCCTAACCCTATCCCTAACCCTAATCCTATCCCTAACCCTAATCCTATCCCTAACCCTAATCCTATCCCTATCCCTAACCCTAATCCTATCCCTAACCCTATCCCTAACCCTAACCCTAATCCTATCCCTAACCCTATCCCTAACCCTAATCCTATCCCTAACCCTAATCCTATCCCTAACCCTACCCCTAACCCTATCCCTATCCCTATCCCTAACCCTATCCCTATCCCTAATCCTGAAAAAAAAATCTGGAAAAAAAAATGTATGATTTATTAAAAAATGATCATCAATAGATATTGCTCCACACCCTAACCCCCTATCCCTAACCCTGAAAAATAAAATCTGAACAAAAAAATGTATGTCTCTATCAGGAATCGAACCCGCACATAGCTAGCCAAACAGGGTCTCAGCCAAGCGAACAACCGACATCACTAGCGCGCCACACAAACTAACCTCTTATTTTAATGTATAATTGCTCGGCTATGCAATTGTTGACGGTCGAGGTAAAAAAAAAATACATCGACCGTCCGGACGGTCGAGGAGCCAGTGCGATTCACATAAGCAAATATGTGGCGCCCAGGTTCTGTCTTGATGGCATATTTTGATGCCGAAGTAGTCATAATAGGCAACCTTTACTTTTCTTGTAAATTGTTTCCGCTGATCACAGGGAGTTAATGTCCACAGATTATAATCTATTTTTTATATATTCAGTGATGGTCTAACTTTTTCATACTAATTGGTCTTACAGAAATGTAACTGACAATTATCATTTCAGGTCCTGGTGAAACTATGGCCATTATCTATTGGTGTGGTGTAATTTGATCAATGGCTAATGTAACATTGTGGCTGCTGATTCTTGGGTCCCTAACAATCTATACCTTTTGCTTGACGCAGGCCGGTCAACATTTGATCATTTCACAGCAGCCCGCTTGGGGGGGGAGAGGGGTTTGACAGTACATATTTTAGATTGTTTTGATTTAATAATTTAATTTACTTGTATTTAAATATTCCTTTCAAATTAAAATACAGTTCCACACAAAAAAAGTCACACCAAAAATTAATTTAAATTGATTTGACATTTTAACTCACTAAGCGGATTTATCAATGAGAACCCTGAGCTTGTTTCTCAGCGATGAGACAGTTCCATCTGGGGTAATAGGAGACAATGACACCCATAGTGTGTTGCTTATGTCTGGTTTATTTCTTTGCTTTTGTTACTTTCTCTGCAGAAAACCCCGCTTCACACAGATAAGATGTCGAAAATGGCAATAAGGATTTAAGTACTGTGATGGAAAATCTCAGGGTATTCTGCCATGAATTTAATCCAGAACACCTCTTAGTTGTTGTCTTGAATGTAGTTTTAAGGCCTCTGTCATTTGCAATCTTCAGCAGTTGACATTATTCTTGCAAAGACATGCTAGATTTGCATGGTTTTTTACAAATAGGTCCTTACCAGTTTGTGGGTCTTTTATGATTGGAAACTAATGCTCAAACTCTTTTAAAAGCAAAGACAGTTGATTGTGCACCAACTGGGTTATGAATGCTCAGTAAAAAAAGTAAAGTTCCACACATTAACGGGCCATCGGGGCAGATGAAGTGTAGAATTCATCTGTTTCTATAACCTCGGCATATGAAGGGGTTATGTGGTTAGCACAACGCCCAGCCGCCTTTACTCCCCCAACTTAAAGTCAGGTACCCATTTA
>JAGDYQ010000278.1:903476-972637 GCA_021962125.1 Bulinus truncatus | reverse complement strand
ATTCACAAATGTACCTATTAGAATAAACAAGTTACCACTAAATCCTTCATTCACAAATGTACCTATTAGAATAAACAAGTTACCACTAAATCCTTCATTCACAAATGTACCTATTAGAATAAACAAGTTACCACTAAATCCTTCATTCACAAATGTACCTATTAGAATAAACAAGTTACCACTAAATCCTTCATTCACAAATGTACCTATTAGAATAAACAAGTTACCACTAAATCCTTCATTCACAAATGTACCTATTAGAATAAACAAGTTACCACTAAATCCTTCATTCACAAATGTACCTATTAGAATAAACAAGTTACCACTAAATCCTTCATTTACAAATGTACCTATTAGAATAAACAAGTTACCACTAAATCCTTCATTTACAAATGTACCTATTAGAATAAACAAGTTACCACTAAATCCTTCATTTACAAATGTACCTATTAGAATAAACAAGTTACCACTAAATCCTTCATTTACAAATGTACCTATTAGAATAAACAAGTTACCACTAAATCCTTCATTTACAAATGTACCTATTAGAACCAAGATGGAGCCCCCTATGCTAGCTGCTGTCAGTGACGTCACCACCGGCCGTGTCGTGGAAGTTCAGCAGACCAACGTTACAAGGATTACTGTGGGAAGTAACTCTACGACTCGCATCAACCAGCCGGTGAGTTGTCTTACCTTTATTTGTGTAAGCCTGTGCTCCTAGTTTAGTTCTATCTATAATTGTGCATTTAGTCAATATTCATACAAAGATACGCTCCATTGCAGTGGCGAAAATAGCTTTTGTTCCATCGGGTCGGACTCTAAAAGTGCCCCCACTCAACGTAACATTCAAACTATTATCAAACCGAGTAAAATTCATTACATTGACTTAAGAATTACTTTGAAACTCTTGCGTCGGATGTGTTTTTTGCTTTCTTGTAGAATTTTTTGAGTCCTTTCTTTTGGTGATCACACATTTGTCTTAGGACCGTGAATGTAAATAGCCGTAGTGCATCGACAATGTGGAACACATTTTGTGCTGAATTTAACACACACACACACACAAAACAACAAGGACAAGTAGCCTTACTGCTACAACTAGATCGAATTAATGAAACTAACGGTAGCACTTGATGGACTCCGTATAGAAGAATTGTATTTCTCAAAACTTACCGACAAGTGCAGGGTTAAATTATGTAACTCTCTGAGCAATATTTTTAACCCTTCGTGAACACTAGATTGACTGTAACCTGGACAACACTCACGGATTTTAGTGAATGAAGCTATTCAAACAGTTTATAATTGTGTTACTTTGAATTATTATGTGCAAATGTACGAAACTACCGGGCGATTAGGGATCAATGCCCTGAACTCACTCAGCTATAAATAAAATGTCTAACTTTTGTTGGGCGGGGTAAAGGGCCGTTGAATAAAGATATAACCACCCTAACAGGGCGGCATTAGGCCACTGCAACCTATGCGGCCGCAGTGGGCCCCGCACTTTCATAGGCCCCCGAGCTAATTCTAGACCTGTGTAAATTACTAAATTAAACCATTATAACTTGTAATCATGTATAGGTCAGCGTGTTTATTCTGTTTTTATGTATATACAGTGTTTTTTTTTTAATCTATTGCGTTGTTGTTTCAAGTGAAACTATTTGTCAATTCCTGCTATTGAGCGTGATCTATGTAGGCAGTGGCGCAACCAGCAAAAAAATGCTGGGGGGGGGGGGGAGGGCTCACATATAGAAAAAAGACTGTTTATATAGTAAAATACGTATGATGCCCCCCGCCCCGGTTGCGCCACTGTATGTAGGAAACAGAATTTCGATGATATACTGTATGACCTCGCTACACGCAAGGCTCGTAAAGTAAAGTTAATTTGATCGAGATTTTGTACTTCGTAAAGTAAAGTTAATTTGATCGTGATTTTTGTACTTCGTAAAGTAAAGTTAATTTGATCGTGATTTTGTACTTCGTAAAGTAAAGTTAATTTGATCGTGATTTTGTACTTCGTAAAGTAAAGTAAATTTGATCGTGATTTTGTACTTCGTAAAGTAAAGTTAATTTGATCGTGATTTTGTACTTTGTAAAGTAAAGTTAATTTGATCGTGATTTTGTACTTCGTAAAGTAAAGTTAATTTGATCGTGATTTTGTACTTCGTAAAGTAAAGTTAATTTGATCGTGATTTTGTACTTCGTAAAGTAAAGTTAATTTGATCGTGATTTTGTACTTCGTAAAGTAAAGTTAATTTGATCGTGATTTTGTACTTCGTAAAGAATGAATAAAATACAAATACGGATTTATTTTCTAATATTAAATCTTAATTTACACTCATTGCCCCTGATCCCTATCCAGACTGGGCCCCGCAATTGTTAGTGCCGGCACTGCACCTTAACTAGATGTGAACTACCCCTGATTTAACAACTCAGATGAAACTTCTTTATATCCGGTTCGTCTTGGCAATGTGTGTGCGCGCGTGCTTGTTGCGTGTGTTTTAGTGCTCAAGCACGGTTGTGTGTATAACATTGCAAATTCATTTTTTTTTCTAGCTCAGCTTAAATAATTTTTAGTTTCAAATAAATCTAGCTATTAAAAAACATTAAAATTAGTTGTTTTTTTTTGTAATAATTTACTTAGACAAACGCCGTTGTTTGGTCGTTGTTGGTTTTTTATGTTTATTTTTGGATGCTCTCAGTGAGCACTCGTTTGACCCCCCGAAACAATGGAGAAATAGAAATATGTTCAAATGAAGAAATAAAAAGTCCCGAAGGCGAAACATCTCCCAGATAATTAGGTACAAAGTTCTATTAAAACAACATCTAGTAATTTGATGCGAAAACTAACAAAAAAAAACTATTATTTTCTTGCCTTTGATGACCATTAAATAGATTTTATAACAAAATGATACATTTAAAACTATCTGCACACACACATGACACACACATGCAAACTCGGCGCTGTTCAATACACAGCCAAGCACACATGATTGACTGTCACGCAGCACGTCAATACATATAACCTGTGGTATGCCTTCTCATCATTTGCCGACCCTTTACATTTGAATCTGTATTCACTTTTATAAAGTCATTTTTATCAGGTCAGCCGTAACACATGACTTCCATATTGCTCCAGGAGTAGACAACTAGTTTATTTATATTTACATTCAGGTTGTCTTCCCTTGCTAATATTCTCTCTCTCTCTCTCTCTCTCTCTCTCTCTCTCTCTCTCTCTCTCTCTCTCTCTCTCTCTCTCTCTCTTTCTCTCTCTCTCTCTCTTCCCTCTCTCTCTCTCTTTCTCTTCCCACATCTTCCCCACTCCATTTAAATCAATCGTCTTATATATATATATATATATATATATATATATATATATATATATATATATATATATACATTTAATATTCTGTTCCATGAATTGTTTATAACTATCTAGCTTGAGTCACTACTCCCCTCCCCCCACGTGACCCCATCACTCGTAGATAATTAAGCCGCGCCCCTGCAATCGATACCAATTATATCCTTCCCCCGCCCCCCCCCACACACACACTGCCACCCCCCCCCAGACACGTGAGGTTCAATAATCCGCTCAACGACAGTTTAGTCTCTGAGGTATTGTATGTGCGTGCATGCGCGCGTGAGAGGTATTATTTTTCTACTGGCATAGTACTGCATTGTCCTGTTTGTGTTTATTCACTTGTGATTTACGGATGTACTTATTGTGGTACTCACTACGTGTTTTCATATAATTGTGTTTGTGTGTGTGTGTGTGAGGATATAATTATGTCTGTCACATATATTTGTGTGTGTATGTGTGTCAGTAGTGTACCGACATACACCAGTGAAGCAGATGTCACATGGTTATTTAATCGTACAATTTAGATAGCCGATTCTTTGAGATTATGTTTTAGCTAAAGTAGGACATTTAAATCAAATATAAATATTAACGCGCTGAAAACAATTCAAATATATATGGGCATAGACAGTGGCGTCACTGGGCATAGACAGTGGCGTCACTGGGCATAGACAGTGGCGTCACTGGGCATAGACTATTTTAAGACAAATTATCATCTCTCTCATGTATTTCAGAAAAAAAAAATATCACTTAAATATCACAAAAATTAAACAAACTTTTTTTAAAAAATTAAGTGCCAACTAAAAATACAAAAAATACAGAATGAAATCACCATTGCTTTGTGTTGATTGTTTATCAAAATATTTAAATCATTATACGGCGAGACAAAAGCGATGTATCAGATGACATTTCTGTGTTGTACAAACTAAAAGAAAAACAATGGATGCCATTCTAGGTTATTGTTCTTGAGCTAAGAGAGACAACCACGATCATTTAAAGACTGAGTTATCTACCTGTCAAGTGTGTACAGAGAAGGGGAGAGAAGAACACATCCAGGCACCCACACATAGTACAGCAAAATCGAATCGTCCGTTGGAAAATCAACAGCATGGTGACTGTGAGTGTGTCATTGACTGGAACCATAAGATGTTTTGAAGGCGATGGTGAACCTAAAACTGTAAACAAATAACATAGCCTACATTGAAATATGAAATTTACGTCAAGAAGGACTAATGACGCCATTGCTCAACTCCCGCTATGGATTTAATACGTCACTGCCTCATTGTTTACAGCTATTTCATTATTCAGGCGCTGTATATTTCAAAGTTGCTGATCTGAAAGGATATACCTAAGGATAATAAATAATACTCTATGATTATATCTAAAATTGTCAGTGGTTGCTAGCTTGTATAGTCCTAGTTCAAAATGGCGAACATGTGAAAATATAGATGTTACAGGTGTTGTAAAAAAACAAAAAAATACTGGACTTCTTTTTTTACATCCTTTGGATAAAACATGGATGGATGCCTTGGTCATAAAGGTTTCCGACTGCCCAGACCTGCAGTGTACACACCTGTGGAACTGGCTGTTATAGATGACCAAATAAAGGTAAACAACATTCAAATATCGGTATCAGAGCAGGCCACATGTAAGGCCAATGAAAGCCATATTTCCGGTTTTTTTTGGTATAGTAAAAAATAATTCTGAGGGTCGCGACGTAGTTAATCAGTCTATATAGTGAACAACAATCGAAACATAATACAAATAAATGACAATTGAGTTATCGAACATTCGAATTTTGCCTCCTTAATATATGTCATATATTTAGAGCTAAACAGAGCTTGAATGTGTGTCTATCTCTAAATAGATTTTCAAATAAAGATACATACAGCAATACAATCAAGGCCGTAGCCGGGGGTGGGGGGGGGGCTAAGGAGGATGCAGGATATATACATAAATATATCTGACAACATTAGCTACGATAAACGACTAACTATAGACACATATAGCTATATATACAATATAGATGATCAAATATATTCTCTTTTATTTAATTTTATACATTTGAATTGACAATCAGACAGACAGACTTACTGACTGACAGATGGTGGGTGGGTGGGTGGGTGGGTGGGTGAGTGGATGGATGGATTAGATAGATAGACGGTTCTCTCTCGAACATCAACAAAAATGTATACAATTTGAAGATGAATGATGAATCGGTGAATGTCAACAAAGAATGAAGCGAACGCACACACACAAAAATGGATATAAGTGATGTTGACGCATGCATCTTTGCTGATTAAATAGAACCAGCATCGATGTGTTGATGTCAGCACTTAATGAAATGTCTCCGTTTGGTTCAAATGCCGACATTATAAATGACGTGTCAGCACGACTAGCTTGAAAGTGGTAATTTCACGAAGAACAATCGACCAATCAGAATCCACCTCACCGTATTATTATTGTGTGTCAGCAGTAAAAAATGTGTGTATCAGAGATGCCCACTACCGTAACTAAGGTTATTGCTGCCCGGGGCAGACTCTGAAATTGCTAAAAGAACAGCAGACGACACCTTTAGCTAGTAGCGAAGTGTCACCCCCCCCCCATTGATGCACCTCTCTCAGCCATGCCTCTGGTGAATGACTGTCATTCGGTCAGTGCAATGGTCAATGTAATTGATCGGTCCGTGGCGATTGGACTGTCTTAGAAAATCGCATGGAAAATAAATTCGTAATTGTGGGTTATTATTAAAATGGCCGTCTTGTGTGGAGTTTATCTCTTAGATACCATAAACCATTATGGGACGGATTTTCTAGTGACATTCCTCTACTCCCCCCCCCAACCATAACTGATAGTGCAACAGTCATGGAGGCACCACGGGAGACATACGTAGGTGACTGGGACTCGCCTGGATTCGAACCAGCATGCAGGTCGTGCTGCATTATGAGTATCCGGCTATCTACCATGAGTATCCGGCTATCTACCATGCTTTAACCACGTAACCCAAAAAACAAATCACTCCCCACCCCGAAATGGGACAGTTTGTTGTTTTTGTAGTGCCCTTCTTTCATTGCCCCACCCCCTCCCCACCAGGATAAAGATTTTAATGGCCATGGAAGAACTACAAAGAGACATGGAGGGAGCATGCATTTATATAAGTCTGTTATTTAAAATAAATTTGCGACATCTCAAAGTTGTGCTATGAATCGCCATGTTGTTCTCAAACTCTGGCCTTGTTTTTTTTTTTTGGTAAGACCCCCGAGGGCCTGATGCAGTGTCTCCCAAAGTGTCGTACACATACTCCGGGGGGTTCGCGAAGAGCTCGGCGGAGGTACGCGCTAAACCGGACTGAGAACATTTGGTAAACATGCTGGGCTAAAGCGAGAACAATGAAATTAGAGGAAACTAGGACGGTAAGAACAATGAAATTAGAGGAAACTAGGACGGTAAGAACAATGAAATTAGAGGAAACCAGGACGGTAAGAACAATATGTGCAAGTTGTTTTGTTTTGACCAAGGGTGCTCAGTATTAGGGAGCGACCGATATGCCTTTTTACCGATAGTCCGATACCGATATTTTCCCCCAGCATTTTTACCGATACCGATACCGATATTTTCTTTTTAGGGGCTGTCCATTATTTATGTCATAACAAATTTTTGGCGATTTTACTCCCCCCTGTCAACAACTTGTCAAACTTCCAGAGACCCCCCTATAAAATTACGTCAACATTTGATTACCCCCCTAAAAAAGGTGGCTTCCAAAATGTTTATGTGGCAAAATTAGTAGGAATATAGTTAGTTTAATTAAAATACTGAATGTTAAGCGAGTGTGTAACACAGAACTACAAACGCTGCTTAATTTTCCTATTTATTAAGTAATTATATTAAATTTTAAAAAGTAACATTGTTGACGTCAACTTTTCTTGACCTCCCCCCTCCCCCTTGTCAACAATTGTCAAAAATTTTCTGACCCTCCCCCCTATTTTGTTGACGTAATTAATGGACAGCCCCTTAAGCAACAACAATGCCAAACACGTGCTATTCTCGTGCTATATGACGTATTTCAAGCCAAGTTCACATTTTGTAACCCCCCCCCAAATACCGATATTTTTGTTTTAATCAACAACAATGCCAAACACGTGTTTCTCTCATGCTACAGCTAATGACGTATGTCAACCCATGCTTACCCCTCCCCTGTCATATTTCGTGACACTTCGCCCACACGTAAGTCTTGTTTCCCCCCCCCAACTTCCCATCCCAACAAAAAATACACACAGATGTTCACTAATTGTATCATTCAAGGTCATACATTAGAATTAAGAAATGCCAATCCTATTGTTTCAAGGTCATATCTCTAAGGAAGACGTGACAATTTCTGTGTACGGGTTTTTTTTTTTTTCCTTTTTTTTAAATCTTGTCTGATCTAGTTATAGAATTGGGTTATTTACTGATTTTCTTTTCTGCAACTCTGTTGTGAAAAAAAAAAAAACAATGTATCGGCAGCCAAAAAACGGCCGGTCCGACAGTTAACCCATAGTGCCAATATCAGTTCGACTATCTGTCGCTCCCTACAACAATCGGCCGATCCGATATTAACCGATAGTGCCAATATCGGTCCGATACCGATAGCGATCCGATTATCGGTCGCTCCCTACTCAGTATTACGAAAATCAAAAAGGGGTAGACAAGTCTAAAGTTTTGGAAACCTTGGCCTACAGTATTCTTAATGCCAACCACGACAAGAAATGTATTCATTATGACCTGTTTATCAACGAGTTGCTTTCTGCTGACGTGTATTCACAGATTGAGTCCATCAAAACGAAAGCTGTGGAGAAATATGGGGAGATTCCCCTAGAAGTAATCTACATCTACAGAAGTAAACCCACCCTAGGTCTGGCCATAGAGGGTGGTGCCAACACCAGACAGCCTTTACCTAAAGTCATTAATATTCAGGTCAGTTCTTTTAAATTATGACTTAAGTCATACTT
The DNA here is from genome assembly GCA_021962125.1 of Bulinus truncatus. Classification (NCBI taxonomy): domain Eukaryota; kingdom Metazoa; phylum Mollusca; class Gastropoda; family Planorbidae; genus Bulinus; species Bulinus truncatus. The sequence continues at coordinate 964,297 of JAGDYQ010000278.1, read as the reverse complement.
TTACATTTGCACATCTACTTAGTTAGAACTGGTCATCTTACTTATTCTCACTTTCTTAAAATGAATTTAGATGCCTTGGGGCAGGGGCGTCATTTCAGATTCGGCCTGGGGGGGGGGGGGGCGGGATGGATTGAGCGGAGGCGAATGACCTCCCAAAATGACCTCCCGGATACAAATGTAAAAAAAAAATAACTATTGAATTTTATTGTAAGTATTTAAAAGAGATATAGTGTATATAGTGTATGTGTATGTGTGTGTATGTGTGTATGTGTGTGTATGTGTATGTATGTGTGCATGTGTGTGTATGTGTGTGTATGTTTGTGTGTATTTGTGTGTGTATGTGTGTGCGTGTGTGTGTGTGTGGGGGGTGTTTTCACTACTTGTATCAAACTATTCCTAGATCTAGAATGTTAATTTTGATGTCACTCACTATAAAAAAAAAATCGCTTATAAATGCTGTAAATTTAGCAAAATATGTTGTTTCTTTTTTTATTATTTAATATATATCTTAACAAATATAGAAAACAAAACATTTTCATGATTTTGATCATTATTATTCATGATTTATGTATTCCTTTAAAAAAAAAAAGTAATCATGGATCATGGTGGGGAGGGAAGAGATCGAGATTAAAGAGGGAAAATCTGATTTGGAACTTAAACAACTTAGAATTCGAACTATTTATAGAATAGAATCAATTGTCGGATTCTTTACGCCAGTACGCAAATTACCGCATATGGCCGACGTGTAAAATTGAGTTAGTCATGGGTGATGAAGGTCAGCGATAGGTCTAAAACGATTTTATAACAAATTAAGTTCGTATTCAGAGCTATCAGTTTTACTTAAACTTGACACTTACTGACTGACCGCCCCTGGTATTTTCGCTAAAAATAAGTTTGGCAGATTCCGCTCCTTGTCTTCTGCAAAATAATATAAATAGTCGAGTTTTGGTAAGGATACAGCAATGGATTCATCCATTTTAAATCATCATTTTTTTCGACGATTTGGAGTTCTGAGGTAGTTAAACAAGTCTGATGCTGCTCACTGTGGTGGTAGTGTTACTGCTGTATCTTAATACAAGGAATTCACATTTTGGCCGCGGAAAATTATTTTTGAAAAATCGTGTTTTGCTTTTTTTTTTTTGCTTTTTTGTTGAAATTCATTCAATTTATGGCATTTTTAAATGGAAAAAAATAAATACGAAACTTGAACGATTTGAGATTCCAACAACTTCATACGTTTGTATTTTGAGGTAGCACTCCACTGAACACCCAACATTTTGCTGCCATCCGACACCAGATAAAGTGCCATCCGTACGCCACTGATAAGAGGATTCCAACAAATACTTCTGCCTAGGTCTGGGGCCCCCAAATATCTCTATAAAAATCAAAATCTGCTCAGGGCCCCGCAAATAAACTAAGAAGGGACCTGCTATTATATATTGACACACTATTGTGAATGCTTTTTATAGTTCTTTATTTAAGTTTTTTTTCATTAGTGTTTGATATTCCGCCATTTATCTCACTTGTGTTTGATATTCCCGCCATTTATCACGCTTGTGTTTGATATTCCCGCCATTTATCTCACTTGTGTTTGATATTCCCGCCATTTATCTCACTTGTGTTTGATATTCCCGCCATTTATCACGCTTGTGTTTGATATTCCCGCCATTTATTACGCTTGTGTTTGATATTCCCGCCATTTATCTCACTTGTGTTTGATATTACCGCCATTTATCTCACTTGTGTTTGATATTACCGCCATTTATCTCACTTGTGTTTGATATTTCCGCCATTTATCACGCTTGTGTTTGATATTCCCGCCATTTATCTCAATTGTGTTTGATATTACCGCCATTTATCTCACTTGTGTTTGATATTCCCGCCATTTATCTCACTTGTGTTTGATATTCCCGCCATTTATCTCACTTGTGTTTGATATTCCCGCCATTTATTTCAGCCTGGTGGCTCCGCCTATGAGTCCGGCGGATTGAGGGTCGGCCACGTGATTCTGGAGGTCAACGGCAAGCCGGCCGTCGGCCTGTCCCACAGCGAGGCCGCCAGACTCATTGCCGAGGCCTTCAAGAACAAGGACAATGACAGGATGGAGCTGTTGGTCACCGAGTGGTCAGACACACTGCTGGACACAATCACGGTGGACGTTGGTTTACTCAAGGTGTGACAGGACACTCAACATACTGGGAACATTGGTGTGGTCATTTCTGACTGGTCAGCGAGCATTAGAAGCCCAGGGCTTGTTATATATTGACTTTTAATACAACTTTTATACAAAATAGTATGATAAGTTGTGACATATTTTACGAAGTACATTAATTGTCATCGACAGAAAATGTAAATATGTATTCTAATGTACTAATGTATTGATGTACTAATGTATTATACCAATCTTGGGAATAATGAATACTCAAAATACAAACATACAGACATACGATTTAGTAGAAAGGCCGTCAAACTTTCTTACAACAAGGTCCCCAATTTTCCCTCAGTCAGAGGCTTCGTACATTCCCATAGCGCAACTCTAGACGTTCCGATAGGTATAGAAACTGGGCACCCGTTTAGGGCCCTACAGTCAAAGGGCTCCGTTTACTAATTTCTGTAAAATCCTGTGATAAGAGAGAGTATCTCAATCAATGTCTTTGCCTAGGGCAACCAAAGATATCTAGAGAAATATTTCCTTAGGGCAACCAAAGATATCTAGAGAAATATTTCCTTAGGGCAACCAAAGATATCCAGAGAAATATCTCCTTAGGGCCCAAAATAAAACAACTACGGGCGGCTCACAAATTGAACAAGTTTTTTTTATGTTTGATATAGTTCTGCTCAGTTAAGTCTACCAATGATTGTTTGATATAGTTCTGCTCAGTTGAGTCCAGCAATGATTGTTTGATATTATTCTGCTCAGTTAAGTCCAGCAATGATTGTTTGATATTATTCTGCTCAGTTAAGTCTACCAATGATTGTTTGATTTAGTTCTGCTCAGTTAAGTCCAGCAATGATTGTTTGATATAGTTCTGCTCAGTTAAGTCCAGCAATGATTGTTTGATATAGTTCTGCTCAGGTAAGTCCAGCAATGATTGTTTGATATTATTCTGCTCAGTTAAGTCCAGTAATGATTGTTTGATATAGTTCTGCTCAGTTAAGTCTACCAATGACTGTTTGATTTAGTTCTGCTCAGTTAAGTCCAGCAATGATTGTTTGATATAGTTCTGCTCAGTTAAGTTCAGCAATGATTGTTTGATATTATTCTGCTCAGTTAAGTCCAGCAATGATTGTTTGATATAGTTCTGCTCAGTTAAGTCCAGCAATGATTGTTTGATATAGTTCTGCTCAGTTAAGTTCAGCAATGATTGTTTGATATTATTCTGCTCAGTTAAGTCCAGCAATGATTGTTTGATATAGTTCTGCTCAGTTAAGTCCACCAATGATTGTTTGATATAGTTCTGCTCAGTTAAGTCTACCAATGATTGTTTGATTTAGTTCTGCTCAGTTAAGTCCAGTAATGATTGTTTGATATAGTTTTGTCGCGTCTACATTGTTATTCTGGAAATCAACAAAAGTAAAAGGGAAAAAGTTGCGTTCAATATTCATACAACTGTAAACAGAACGGCTCTGGTATAATTGTGTAGTGTGATTGTTGATGATAGACTTTTAGAATTTGGGTTGTGATTGATCCCACAATGTTAGCGCCACTTGGTCTATGCCAGGTATTGGTCAAAGTACTGCCCGTTAGCCAAGTACGGCACGGTTGGCTGTTTGACCCTGTCGTCATTTAATTCGTTTTAAGAATCCACACATTAGCTCTATGATCGGCCCCGCTGTAAAATTAAAAGATCCCATTGTGACCCGCGATTCAAAAAGTTTACCCACCCCGGTCTATGCTGTGGTGGTGTAAAGCTACAAAGTTGATCAAATGAACAGAAATGTTTCAGTAGCTGCATGTGACTGGAGATACCTAGTTTAGTATCACCATGTATAGGAGATACCTAGTTTAGTATCACCATGTATAGGAGATACCTAGTTTAGTATCATCATGTACAGGAGACCTAGTTTAGTATCACCATGTATAGGAGATACCTAGTTTAGTATCACCATGTACAGGAGATACCTAGTTTAGTATCACCATGTACAGGAGATACCTAGTTTAGTATCACCATGTACAGGAGATACCTAGTTTAGTATCACCATGTATATGAGATACCTAGTTTAGTACCACCATTTATAGGAGATACCTAGTTTAGTATCACCATGTACAGGAGATACCTAGTTTAGTATCACCATGTACAGGAGATACCTAGTTTAGTATCACCATGTATAGGAGATACCTAGTTTAGTACCACCATTTATAGGAGATACCTAGTTTAGTATCACCATGTACAGGAGATACCTAGTTTAGTATCACCATGTATAGGAAATATCTAGTTTAGAAAAAAAAAAAAGAATAAACTTACATGCTAGTCAATAGAAAGAAAATTTGAAATAGATAAAAATAAAATGTTAAGTAGACTAGTCATCCTCCACTCTCCCACCTGTTTCTCGATTCCCCCTCCCCCTTCAAGTACGTGATAGTATTGATTGTTCAACAATACCTGGCTTGTTGGCGTCAAGAGGAAAAATAAAGAGTAAGCTATTATCATATTTCCGTAAACAAACAGATATTTCGCGATAAATTTATCTCGATAGAAACACTGAATTCCGCCATCTCAGGTACAGACAAATAAAGGCGTGTTGTGTTGTTGATATGGAAAAAACAGTAAAATGGCTTTTTTTTTAAGCATGAACAGAGAACAGCTCCTGTTAGATAAACACATATTAGTTGCTGATCTTGTAAGGATTGTTTAACTTCCTTCATAACAACTGCCCATCTGGTTGTAAGTCTATGGATGGTAATATGCACCCCCATCCGCTACCCTTTGTCGTCTTTTTTTGTATTTAACTCGAAAGTGTGGCGTTATTTTCTTTTTTCAAAGATGTTTACACAACTTATGTGTTATTCCTCGTTAGAACAAAGAGACGATATGCTGTTGTGTTGTCTGTGCTTAATGTTTAAGACACCCCTAACCACTGATGGTATTATGTTTTTATATAAGCTGGCATTTTAAGAGTACTATGTCATGTAACCATATCTGTCTTTATTCTGGTTGAACCTATATTTCAAAGTGATCATTTGAAGTTTAATTTAATCTTCTTGTACATCTACTTTTGTATACTTGTCCAATGAATTCAACAAGAAAGCTTGTGTGGTATTGGAAGAAAACTAAGGACATAGATTGTAGTTTTAAAACAATTGGTATTTTAAAAAAACAAAACGTTGTTTACATCGTGACATCATAATAATTTAATATCAATTCATTTCACTCATTAAACTGTATATACCAGTCACGTGTCCAAATGCCCACAGGGCAAGCAACAGCCTCTCGGGCATCAGTTGCCCCGGGCAGGTCCAGTGCTAGAACCTTTATGCATGATTTTGAGATGTCTGTACATTTATTTCTTTACTAAAGAGTAAAAAGGGAATGTACTATTGTCTTCTATTTTCCCCAAGTTAAATCACAAGTTAAAATATAAATGTTTTGAAAACATGGTTCGTCATTCTCACCGGAAGTGCATCTCATATTAAGCATGCATTTGTCAGCATTCGAATGTTAGCTAGATATTTTTAGAATGTGAGAAAGACATTGATATATTTGATTTAATCACCAGTGTGGACATTTTATTTTCTTCTCTAGACCTAGTTTCACTCTTTGTCATCTTGACATTAAATACTAAACAAACAGATGTTTCATTCAAATGACATGTTCACTTTTAGAAAAACTGAAGTTTTTTTTTAATGTATTACTGCTACTTGTTGGTTTTTATATATCAAACTAATAAATAACTTTTATGTCCTTGATTGAATAAAGTTTTATCTGAGACTGAGAGGCTTACATGTTTTTTTTTAATATTAGGCTGTTTCTGATACAGGCAGATAGACATATATAAGGAAACTATGTTAATTACACTATCATAGGTCAAAGTTACTCAACACACACAGAAAAAAAACAAGTATAACCCACAAAACAATAATCTTAGGGTAAAAACATCACAACGTTACTGTGCTGTATATTGTAACTAATTTGTAGCCTCCTACATACCTAAAGATGAGCTTTGTAATTCTTTAACTAAATATGGGCTTTGTAATTCTTAAAATAACTCAAATGGGTTTTGTAGTCCCGTAAATAACTAAAATAGGTTTTGTAACCTCCAAAATAAATTAAGAAGGACTTGTAACCTCCAAACATAACTAAAGATGGATTGAATGTTAAAAATATATCTTTAAAAAAAGAGACATTCTTTCTCAAACATCCATCAAATAAAGACACACTCACAAGTTAATCAAAATAACAACAACAAAATTTTTTAAAATTATTATATTTACACTTAAATTCCAAGAAACTAATTTTGTAATATCACATACATATTCCCATTTTAATTTCTGTTTTTGTTAAACAACAGAACTTGAATGGTTTGAACAACAAAACTGACTTGAACATATTATATTTCATTAATTCAGGTAAACAATGGACTTGAACTCACTTATAGTAAGGAAAGCATAATACTATCCAAATAAACTCATATAACAGCAGAATGGTGGATTCAGAAACAAGGAAAATTGGACAGCAATATTTTTTGATATTAGCTAATCTACTAGAATTGATTTTCATTATAAGATAAATCTGATTACAACTGTTAATATTTTTTTTTACAAGTTTGCATCAATGAGGAAAAAGAAAATCTGATTTATGTCCGACTAAAAAAAAATGTGTGAATCTAAATGATCGGAAGCAAAGTAGCAAAAAAATAAATTTTGTAATCAGAGTAAATATTCAGGTCTTCTACTGGACATTAAATAAAACAACATTTGATGCCCATTTGTGAAAATATTTTCATTATAGTGTTTAATGACTAATTTAATTGATGCAATAAATGTTCTTTAAACAGGTGAAAAAAAAATCTGAAATTAAATAGAGAATAAAAAAACAAAAAAATTCATAAAGACATAAAAAAATGAAACCGTGTGACGCAAATGTTTTTTTTCTTCAACTCACTAAATATATTTCAATGACAGATTAAATCACAATTAGAGGAAAAAAAAATTATAACAATACAGAACAAAATTGCACAAGTACCAGCTGATATTATTGCCCTTATATTAGATAAGCAATGAACAATTTAGGAGTCAAGAAAATTTACATCAATATGATAATTTGTTCACAAATGCTAATCAGCTTTGACAGACTTGGAAACTAACTGTGAATACTTTCAAAACAGAGCATACATGGAAATTACATTGCAATTGTTCAGTTTTGATTTTCTATAAAATTCATTTACACTCATTATTATTTTTAACTACGGCATTTTATTACAGAAGAAGCCATTTATCCATTGCATCTGTATCTCTGACTGGAATTTAAACCAAGTTTGTCAATTATATGTTGGTTGAGTCTAGCTCCACGAGCAGATAACTTTAAGTCCTGACTTGAAATTTTCCAGCTCGTGTGATGTACTTAACTCCCTTGAATGGTTTGTATTTCTGGTGATGAGACATTTTTTTATGTGAAGTTAAATTTATCAAAAATAAGATTAAAAAATTCACTAAAATTACATAAAGAAAATTAAGAGGTAATACAAAAATATGCAGGTTTAAAGATGACATGTACAATCAACAATTTAATTTCATCCAATAGGCAGTCAGACCCCATATAATGCTGTTCAAATTAAACCAAGCTTTTTTCATGTTTAAAATTCTATCATTAACTCATTGGAAAAAAAAATTGTATTTGTCAGCAAAAATAAACTATGGTATTATATGAAATCTAGTACAGTGTGTTTCTTTGATATCATTAACACTAACAGTCAGTATGCTAGCAAGTTTAGTACATGTATCAGTGTGTTGTGAAGGCTGAAAAAGTGAGTCTACAAACTCATGATACAATTATACTGTGTTTCAAAGAAGAAACAGATTTTCAGTTTTATAAGTATTTTTATTTAAATTATAAAAAGCGACGTTATATGAAAATGCCAAGAAATTTTTTTTTTTTTACAATTTTCCATTGATAATTTTCTTAGCCAACTTGGTATTCAAGTAAAAGATGTCAATAATTACTGGAACAATTCTTATACATAACAATGTATATATATATATATATATAGTCTAAATTCCATTTTATAGCACAATTCCCCTTTTATCACATGATATCATTTAGCGCTATCATTTGTCAGGTTTACCACATTAAAAGGGGTGTGGCTGTAATTTATATCTTAATGACAAATCTACTATTGTAATGAAATTTCAATGAATCAAAATGTTAACTCAAAATTTATAGCCCAAATTTAAAAAGTAAACCCATTAAACCCATATCATTCATTTTTTTTTCTTTACAAAAACAGTTTGAATCTGATACATGTATAACACATCAGATGGTAATAGAAAAATAACAACAAAAAAACTCAATAGAAGCTTTAAAAAAATCCCGACACCTTCCCTCAAATAGTAAAATAATATAAAAGTGTGTGTTAAAGGTAATACATCCTTCCATGATAGTGCACTGAAAAAATTGTACTGACATCAGAAAATTTGTGCAAGAACAAAATTTTAGTAACAAAAAACAACTTTCAAATGATATTTTTTATGACATGATAATACATAATGTGTAATATGTGATATGTAATATGTGATATGAGAGTGTGAAAAAAAAATAACAATAAAAAGGAAAAAGTGGATAAATTCTGATTAACTGAAATAAAATTTTCCTTTGAAAAAATTACCCAGGTTTTAGCAAGTTCCTTAAAAGGCAAAAGATTATAACATGAAATCAAACCAGAATATAAATACAGGGGTACAAATATACAGATTATTTAAAAATTATAATTTTGAAAATGTGGGGGGGGGGGGGGGAAAATAAAATATTCAGATGCCAAGAAAAATTTTTTTGGCCATCTTGTTAAAAAGTAAATATGGGATGAAAAAGAAAAAAAATCAACTTAATAATGACATTAATGGCTGACCATTATTGAATTATGTGAAGCTCCCGATGCGCCATTATTATTAAATTATTTAAATCTTTCGTTGTATCTTCATAATTCAACTATAGTGCGGTTGTTTGGAACATAATTTTTTTTAAATGATGCTCTCATTCGCCTAACCATAACCTTAACCCTTTGTCAGATGTGTAGAAATTTCATTGAAGTGAAGCTTTCATTTTCGATATTCAAACTCAGCTTTTCAAACTAATAACAGAATGGTTCCTCACTAATTCTTTTAAGAATCATTTACCACAGCTCAATTTATTTATAATATCAAAACTATTATGAAATGATACCGAATGAAAGTTAATTGAATCAATCTTTTAGAACTGATCCAAAATTTATTAAATGATGATTTTAATCCAATTGAAAAAAAAAATTATTGCCACCTAATTATTAATCCCAAAACTTGTATTCAGTCAGTGTATGTCTGGCAGGAAGAGTTACAGCTAATAGTTTTTAGTTTAACTTTGAATGATTCTATTCTAATTTTTAACCCTTTAAAATGTACCTCATAAAAAAAAATTCAGAATTTATTTTAGCTCTCAAGTCTCCTGATCACTATCCTAATAATATTTATATCCATATTTTAAAGTAAAAAAATCTCAGGTGAAGATATACAAAGAGGAATCTAAAAGTTTTGAAAAAAAAAAAAAAAAAAGAAAACCTAATCCATGTAACATTCAGTTGATTTGATCTGACAGAGACCAGTCTTCAATTAGGCCTAATTTCTTTTTACCATTTTGAACCGAAGGATTTATATCAATACATCAGTTCTTTAGGGTTATTATACAGATACAATGAATTTCACTAATACACTGATTTTTTCTAAAGCCTAAAAACTTTTCCATAAATATATATAGGCCTATATATTTATATTTCAATAATTAGTGCAAATTTCATAGGCATTATAAAAGAGCTAGATGCAAAATGTTTTGTTTTTATTTTGGTATAAGTGATAGGTCAGAGTTAGGGATAGTCAGTTTTGGAAAAAACATATTTTCTTTTTAGATATTGGAAGTATTTGACAACTGTCGACAGCATTTTTAAAGTAGGTTTGCCAAAAATATTTTCTTCCCCAAATAAGAAAACAACAAACAAAAGCATAACAAAATCCACTCTGTACAGAGAAATATGAACACAACTGCTTCTATAAATATGAACGCATACTGTTTCTATAAATATGAACGCAACTGCTTCTATAAATATGAACGCAACTGCTTCTATAAATATGAACGCAACTGCTTCTATAAATATGAACGCAACTGTTTCTATAAATATGAACGCAACTGCTTCTATAAATATGAACGCAACTGTTTCTATTAAGACCAACCTAAGTTGACAGTTTCAAATGTCAGATAAAGTGAGACTTGGTTTAATGCATAAGTATTTTTCTTTCTCATTGTTGCCAGTATGAGATAAAACATTTTTAACTACAACAGAGCAGCCTTAATCAGACATGGCTAACTGGTTCACATGAGATTTTGGGGGGACAATGCGGGGAAAAAAAAATTATTGCAAGTCACCCTGTTCCTATTCAGGAAAAGTGGGCTATACTCGGGACATTTGAGCCCATAGTTTTACTAACAAAAATCCGAGTAAATTTACTAAGGACTCAAGTGTAGATGTCGTTTTGATTTTTTCAATGGAATTTCATTTTGGTTTTGTAAATGTTTGATGTAGAGTTTATATTTTAAATTTGATTTATTTTACTTTTTAACTAATATCATTGAATTGAATATATTAAAAAGTTTAGAAATATGCATGAGTATTTACTGTCATCTATTTACTGTGTAGATCTTAAAAATCAGGTTTTAGACATTTGTTTTTAGAAATTTACTTTTGAACGAGTGTTTTTTTCAAGTTGGTTTTTGTAAAATAACGAGTGAGGGTTCAGGGTCAATTGAAACTTCACAGGAGTTTGATATCACACGCTATATAATTATTTTACTCAAACCCATTAGCGTTTATATTAATAACATATATTCCTAACCTCTCCATACATGTCCAGCCTATTGACTTTAAGTCCAGAAACAGCAAAAGTGTTTATTGTGAACATCACCTAAAGAATTATTTCATATGTTAAATACAGTGCAATGTTACACTCTAATGTAAAGTAGAAGAATGAAAAATGTTGATCTACTATTGAAAGATGTACAGCTTATGTGTAAAAAAAATAAAATCAAAACTACATTATCAACTGATAACCGAAAATCAATTTATAACAAAATTAAACCAAAAGTTTCAATAGAAACTTGATCAGTAACACAATTAAAATTTAAGCATTTGGAAAACAATAAAAGAAACCCTTAAATACCCATAATTTTGGTATACTAAATATATGCCAATAAAATTATTTAGAACCTTTTATTTAAGGACATGGTTATTTTATACATTTTCTCCACTAATTTTCTTAACCACCCTTATCCTAACTCACCCTATCTTAATTTTTTACTTATATTAGGAATATATAAAGTACAGTTTACACTGTACAGTCTGCAAACTGTCAAAACAACGTTTAAACTAATGTTTCAATAAGGTTTCCCTCCCCCCCCTTCCCCCCCCCTATCCCTACCCTTTTTTTTTTTTTATTCCCCCCCCTCTCCCCCCTACCCTCTAATATATTCCAAAAAAAAATAAATTTATAATAAATTTAAATACAATAAAAACTTGAACCATTAATTGATTTCAAAATATTTCTGACTCAAACTTTTTTTTTTAAAAGTCCACACATTTGTTTTTCAAAGTACTGGGATACCTCAACAGCTGAAGATGTCAAAGTACTGGGACACCTCAACATCTGAAGATGTCAAAGTACTGGGACACCTCAACATCTGAAGATGTCAAAGTACTGGGACACCTCAACATCTGAAGATGTCAAAGTACTAGGACACCTCAACATCTGAAGATGTCTAAGTACTGGGACACCTCCACATCTGAAGATGTCATAGTACTGGGATACCTCAACATCTGAAGATGTCAAAGGTCAAACTACTTGTAACCAGACTAAATATTAAAAAAAATAAAAATAATTCAAATAAACTATAATCTGAATTTCTTTCTGAATTCAAATGTGCAGCATGTTACATGGCAGGCTTTTTTACTACTTTTGCCTAGAGCTAATGTTACTATTATGCAGCACAAGACTTTTAACCATGTAGTTGAAGTATTTCGTTTGATTCATACAATATTATGGAGGCTAGTTTTAAGCTTATTTTTTTCAGCTACTCTTGGTAATTTTTTAAAATATAATATTAATAGAGTGTATTGTCATTAAAATATTCTACAATTAAGAGAAAATTATTTTCTGAAAAAATTATTTTGAAAAATTCAGTTTGTGGGTTACAGAAATGGAACAAGATAATTTTTATGTCAGAGCTAGAAAAAAAAGATTAAGTTCTGGGGTATCACTGTTTTGTAACTTACAGTTATTGTTGGGTTGGCTTCAGGGATGGGCACTCCTGTCTGCAAGGTTATCTGCAATGGGAAAAAAAGTTCAACAAAATATCTCAATGAAAATAATCAAGATAAAACATTTATTTTACACCTAGGCAACCAAAACTTTAGATCTACTATATGTATGTAAATTAGTAGTGACCATAATTCTGAATTTGTTCTGGACTGTAGAGCATGCTAGAGTCAATCAATATTTTCAGGGTACACTTACATTTCCCTTAATGTTGGGCAGTTTGCCAGGATCAATCTTGCCCACATCCCATGTCATCAGTTTTGACACAGGGTCAAATGAGTTCTTGCCTTGTGTGGCTGTCAGTGTCACATTCAATACAGTCTTTGGGAACGGAACTTCCAGTACAACATTCTCTATCTATTCAAATAAAAACATAAAAAACATGGACACTGAAAACTAGACACAGTATTAAATGCCAAGAAAGACACATAAAAAAAATTCTAAGTAAATTTATCTATGTTAAGATTATAAAAACAAAATTGTTTTTAAAATTGTGTGGATTTAGGAATTACATGTTCATTGTGTTTGTATTTGCACCCCTGACAAGGTAAGGCATTAAAGTTAGTTATTATTTAACTGGTTCAATGAGACTACTGAAAATTCATTTGATATTATCAAAGCTTTGAAAATATCATTCGAATGTAGAATTTTTTTCAATTAATGAATGAACGTTAAGTAATCATTAAAAAAGGAAGTAATCGGGACTTACAGTTTTCCCTGTGGTCTGCTTTGGTCCCACAGTCACATCAAACCTGCCCCCGCTTCCTTCTTTGTAGTAAATATTGTGACGCAAATAGATTGGAATGGCCACCATACTGTCAAAACATAATCATTTAAACTGATAAATGACATGATTGGTTGAAATAAAGCAATTGAAAAATAAAAAAAAATTTATATAATCAAGATAAATTTTCTTTTCGGAAACTGTGAATTTATAACCTATAAGCTAATATTTAAGTAACTGATTTCAAAAATAAGAAACATACAATTAAACTAATATTTTATTTTATCAAAGTTTTAACTGCATTTATCACACCAATTATACCTTACTTAAAAAATCAGAACTTACTTGTTAGCTCCAATGTGATAAGACATCATTCGAAAATGACCATCAGGAGGGACAAATGACAAAATTTTCTCCGACTTTAAAGACAAACATAAGAACACAATTTTGTATTTAATGAAAATAAATGTTGAAATAGTAAAATAAGACATGTAAACTCCAAGATATTCTCTTTTAACTGAGGAATGACACGCTAGCTGTTGATATTAAATTATGGACTACAGTACATAAAGAAATAATCAAATATTTATATGTATATACACTGTATGTACAAAAAAATGATAAGTTTATAAGTAAGCCATAATACAAAAGAATTATACAACTTTTTTTTCAATAAGAAAACTATGATGAAAATAAACATTTCAGATTTCTTTTTGTAAAAGGCAGTAATAAAATCAATGAGGTAAAGAGTATGCTCTTTTTAAAAAAAACCATCAGAAATGTTTTAAACACATGTAGAATTTTAATTGTCCAGAATGGCAAAGTCAATTTTCATTAATAAAAAGATGTATCCTTTGATAAAAGTAATATGCTATACACACAAAAAAAACCACCATCATATTAGTATAGCCCAGTAGCTAAAAACTAACACATTAAAACTAAAAGAATTCATTAACATTGCTTATTCCCATTTCCACACTTGTTTTTTGCTTGTCATGAGTTTTTGGATTTTGAAATGGGGTTATCCTTAAAAATTTTTCCCGAAAAATTTGGTGTCCCAAAATCTTTCCACCTACAAGATATCGTTTGGAAAAGACTAAATAAAATTCAAAGTTTGCACAATGCCATATTGTACTTCTGCCAATATTATCAATCACATACACTACTTTTACCCCTTCCCATATAAGCTCTACCAAAAAAAAAAAAAAGGAAATTGCTACAGAGATATAGAAGGCATTTAGTAACTGACTGACAAAAATGAAAACTAAGCCTTGGCATCGAGGATACACAAGTGTGGAAACTTTGAAACTCAGAAGTCCATAGGCAAAGATAAAAAACTGAGCTTAAAAAATTTGAGGATGGAAAGTAAAGCTAAATAAAAGCTTGCTAAAAACTTAGATTACCTCCCATCTCTTAAATCTGACGCAGGGGTGAAAACTGACATCATCTAGAAGTCTGGGATTGACAAATGACAATGTCAAGTCTGGCATGCCACTCAGCTTAATCAAGCAATCAATCTGTCAATAAGTGAGAAAAAAACTTGCCTGATTTACACAAAAATAGTAATAATATATAGATCATGGTGAAGAGATCTGTTTGTATTTTGTGAGGCGATGTAATAGCTTTAAACTTATAATCAATGTATGGGGAAGGGTGGTCATGCGGTGTAGAGCGTTCTGCGCCTACAGAGAGTCCTCGGTTTGAACCTCAGGATTTTTTCAGGTCCTGGTGCAAGTCCCCAAGTCCACCCACCTTTAAATGGGTACCTGACTTTAAGTTGGGAGTGTAAAGCGGCTGGGCTGCTAACCACACAATCCTTTTATATGCCGAGATTACTGAAACTGGTGAATTCTACACTTCATCTGCCTTGATGAGTCCTTAGGGGCTTAAGTGAACTTTACTTTATGATCAATGTAATTAATAAAAAAGTTATTAGGTTAGTCTTTTTTTATTATAACTGGCTAATGTATAAAGATAATGTACAGAGAAGGCTTCTTAAAAACAAAAATTAACAACCAAACATTTAACCAATAATCTTCTAAATCATTTATTTTCTTTACAGCCAGTTTCACTCAACTGCAGTTTCTCTCAAATCACCTATTAGTATTTCTAGGTTATCAAAAATACAAACCAATTTGCATATCATTATTAGACTAATTTTTCAAACTTTCCTAAATGTTTTAAAAGAAAATGTTGATTTTTAAAAAATGACAATCCTTTTTGTAAAATTGAACAAAAAAAAACGTCTCATCATTTTTTTTCCCTGGTAATATTGATAAAATCAATTCTGGTAAGGTCATGTGTTAATGCATTACAAGAAATGTATTTAATTTAAAATCTTTAGTGCCAACATTACATGCATCAGAATTTTTTAAATTTACACAAAATATTTTTTAAGTCTTTGAGCTATTTGCCTTTACCCATAATGCTGAGTGGGCATTTTTTGAAAGCCTTGGGAACTAAATGGCTGAACAATGCAAGTGATCAAATTGTTTCACACATAAACCAGTAAATGTTGGTTAAAATGACTCACGTAGCCTTGTATTTCTGCTATAACTGTTGATCCAGACTTGTCAATGATGGCATCGATTTCCTCAATGACATCAAAGTAAGCTTCATTGTTGGTGTACTTCACCCCAGTTCTTCGCCAAGGAATGTTTGACAGCTGACCCGTTGGAAGTGTGGCACTGACACTAAATTTAAAAAAAAAAAAATCACATTAAATATGTAGCTACAACAAATACAATACAAATATTAATACCTGTCTGTGCAATACTATAATATACTTTGTATAGCCAGGTCCTTTTCAGTTTATAAACCAATAAGAAAAAAAGAATTATGAAACTCATTCTTTTAAAAAAAAACAGTGGTAACAGAGAAGAGGATAAAAATGTTTAAAAATAGACCCTGGATAGAAAAATGATCATTGATTTAAGTAAGTTGCTGAGAAAAGATAAAGAGATTGTTTCTAGATACCAGATAGCATATAAAAGATAATTACAAGAAAGTACAAAGAGATTGTTTCTAGATACCAGATAGCATATAAAAGATAATTACAGGAAAAGGCTAAATCTTTTAAGGTCCTAATGTTTTTTAAATATTACCAAAAATGAAAGAAAATTCATGCAATAGCTAACCTGAGAGTATTTTCAATTCATTAAATTAACTGTTCGTTTCATTTATCTCATAAATTAATGATGCAAATAATCAAGAAAATAAATGATTAAAAAATAGATAGCTTCCAATGAGATAATTTATCAGAAAAGGTAATTCAGAACCAAGACATAACTAACAAACTGAATATGAAGCACAACAAAAATTATTTTACCCAGATGATTTTCCTGTTACTGTATCTGTGATTGTTCTGAAGAAATTTGGTGGTCTGATGAGTTCTTTCAGTACGTTGGATTCAACAGCTAGTGGGAATCCATTATCTAACATTTCATCAAGCAACTAAGGGAATAAAAAAAGGGGTAGTTTTAAATATCCACAAGTAAAACAAATATTGTCCGAATGATTTGAAAAATCATTTTAACTCTCTTCATATTAATTTTAAATCATAAAAACTAAAAAAAAAAGACATTTTTATATACTCAGGCAGCTATGTAAAAAGTGGCTAATCTAAGTTTGACGCTAGTCCACCAGCCAAGGGCTGCTTCTGCAATACAAAGTACTTTGTGGCCAATGAATAGGGTTATATTTTAAGAACTTCCCTGAGTCATCAATGATGAGTAATAAAAGGTTTTATAAAATATTAACTCTTAACATTCATAAGCATGATGTTAGATTATCAAATAGCAAACTTGTTTCCACCACAAAGAAAAACACACATTTTTTTTTAAATTGGTCAAGGGTGTTAATTACTTTCAATAAGAATTTCTTTAAAAAAAAATTATTATTGCTGAGACATCCAAGACTTATAACATTATTATATTGAATTTTAAAGGTGTCAGTTCTTTTTATAAACATAATTTCTTTGACTCGATTTCTTTAGGAGCAAAGGACCTCTGCAATATCTCTTCAAGGAACTCTGTTTTGGGAGGCTTTTCTCTCCTCCCTCATGTCAAATTGCATTATTTCCTTTCTTGTTCACAAGACCATTGCCAAGTGGTCTTTGGATGACCAACCTTTCGCTAATCCTTCTCTAATTTCGCCTAGCTATTTGTAGGTTGATAAAGTCATGGTTTTCCCTCAGATCATCATTCCTAATTTGGTCTAGTCATATTATCTTTGAGAGGCTTCTGAAACACCTGTTTAGCTGATTGAGTGACGCAGAGAAAATGCATTAAGACCAAAGGTAAAGTTTGCGGTCCGAATGACAAATTTATATAATTAAAAAAAAATAAACTGATTAAATTATATATCAACAGAAAGGAAATCGAATGGAGATTTGATTAGTACTAATATAAAGTATTTTTAAAAAATCTAAAATTAAAAATTTCGCCAGATCTAGGAATAATTTAAAAAATCACACTTTTGAACAAAATATCTACTTACAAAGTAATCCACCAAAATAATATTAAAAACAATAATATTTATATTTATATTTTCTAAACTTATAAATGTATTAACAATGAAAGGGTAAAACCAGTTAACACCATGCGTTCAGCCAATAAAAGTAAATATGTCCATACTAAATGATTTTCAAACCATATGAAGTCTACGTTTAGAACTTACAACAATTTAGCTTTAAAAATATGAATTAAAAAAAAAAAAAAAAACTTGCTGTCAAATATCCTAGGGTTTTATATTTTTAGAAAGAAATGCTGTTGTCCACACAGGCAAGAGGGAGAAAAATGCATGTCTTACTTTATTATAATCTGACTTTGACATTTTCATCTGATTCCCCTAGGGCAGACACAATGCCGCCATGGTAAGTAAAATGGTCTACTTCCCTAAGATGTCTATCAACAAGGGTGATTGGTGTCTGACTTTTACTAACTAGGGACATGACTTCTGTCATATCCATAATGATGGTAAGCATAATTAGATTTCCTGCATTCAACATTATTTACATTTCTCACACAATAACACTTTACCTCATAAACAATAACATAATTTTACATTTCTCACACAGTAACAATTTACCTCATAAACAATAACATAATTTTACATTTCTCACACAGTAACAATTTACCTCATAAACAATAACATAATTTTCCTTTAGGGTTGATTCTGTACACTCACTAAAATAATCCTCAAAAGTCTCACAAATTCTGTGAAGAAATTCAACAACAAACAATGGAGGGACTGAAAGACAAGAAAAATATAAGAGCTAATTATTAATCATTATTAATGACAATATTACAGAAAAAAAAGAAAGTTCTAGCTAAAAATAATTTTTAAAGTATGTCACTGCGTTGAGAAATACCTTCTGTGGTAACAACAGCAACAAAAAACAAATTCCCGTGGTAAATATTGATCAGGTAATGATGAGGTGTGGCAATGACTGGTGGGACATCCTCTGGATTGGAGGCCTGGAATAGAACATGATTTGACCAGTCAGTATAATTTTTAAAATATTGAACAGACAAAAAGTATTTTCACAGCATAATTAAAATTATTTTTTTTAAACAATACAACATAAACTAATAAACAGAAAACATAAACTTAATACTTTCCATTGAATGGTTTAGAGTACACATTGGTCTGGTATAATAAGCTTCAAAATACAGAATTAAATAACAACCAGACATTCTGCTAATCTACTAGAAGAAGTGAGGCACAAAATCTATTTCCTATGCTGCAGAGAAGTTGAGGAAACAGTGGAACATGTGCTGTTTGAGTGCTCTGGGCTGGCAGACCACAGAGTAGACCAGTCGGGTAGATTGCATGCAATTTGCCTATAAGTAAGTTCCCTTATGCAGAGGAACACAGTGAGTGTGATCTCACTGGCGCTAATAGACTAAGTCGCAGTTTGCAGATAAACCGAGAGAGTTCAAAAAGAGATTGCACAACAGCACAATTCAATGTATACGGCAATATAAACACATTTCAGGCTTCAGGCCAATGATAATGATTAAAAAACTGTATTTGCCTCTGCAGTTCTATGTTACATTGCAGTACTTAAAAGTGTTGACTTATTCAAATAAACAAGCAAGACATTCCAGAAATGAGTATGAAGTCTTAAGTTTAGCATTTCACAAAAAACCAATATATACATACCACAAATTATTCATGTTTACCTTCAATAAGGATACAGTATCCAAGTTAAAAAAAGAGATTTTATTTACAAAAGTTAGAAAGAGCTGTAAATTAATCACCAGAAGAGAGGCGTTGCAAAAACTGCCCCATTAGTGGTTTTTAGCAGTGGTCCCCAACCCACGGGCTGTAGACCGGTACCGTTCCGTGGAACAAATGTTACCCAAGTATTTCTCTTTTTGCATGGATGAGAAATAATTGTCTCCTCCCCCCACCGCCTTTTCCAGTGGGCCGCAGTGAAATTTTTAAACGCTGACCGGTCCGTAGCGATAGAAGGGTTGGGGGCCACTAGCTTACAGGATCTAAGAGATAAACATTTCATCATTACAGAGACTTCACACACTATTTGTCACAAAAAATTACCTTGCTTTGAGCTTCAAAGAAATAATCACATATTGACTTATTGACAACACTCTTCCAGTGCTTTTCCATAAACACATCCCTGTGAGAAAGAAAAAAACAGTATCATGATATACTTATTAAAGAGCTGCACTTGGACTCGGGTTGTGAGATTCCTGCAAAGTCTGCTGGGACAGAACCACCTGTAAATGGGAGACAGTGGGGCTAGTTTTGAGCTTGGAGGAATACTGTGGGGATGAGTTCATATTAAGTGAGAATCCGCTGGGAGGAAAACATCAATCCTAAATCCTTTGTAGAAGATGATTTTGAAAAGATAAGTGACCACAAACATGAGACATGATATGCTGTGTGATGACATGATATGCTGTGTGATGACATGATATGCTGTGTGATGATATGATCTAATACCAGGTGTTGGTTCAGGATACTAATAATAGATAGGAATGTAACTACCTCAACTTGAATTATTTAACCCAAATGTAAATCTATATGTATTACACATCTACTTTACACTTAGGATCAGCCTGATCTATGTGTCAGATTTCTAATTATTAATGTATATACCTGCGCATAAACCTAGAAGACATGGAATATGAAGTGTTATTCATCTCTGGAGTCATTAACATCATAAGTAATGTGTGGAAACATACAGCATTTTACATAGTTTATAACAATCACACAGATAATAGTATCTTGTTGACATCTTGTTGATTAAAGCTTATGCCAATGATTTTGTTAGTTCCCAAAGCAGTTAGATTTTACAAAATGTGCTTCAATTAATGTTGTACGCCTGTTAAGACATTTTTATTATGCACAACAGCTGTTTTGCATCATATTGAAATTGATGTTGGGAAGGAAAAAGTTACTATAAAACAGAAATTTGAAATTTAGTGAAATACTTTACTCTTTAGTGTGAATCAAACAAAATGGACCGAAAATAAAGTATGAATGGACCGAAAATAAAGTATGATTGTTAATTGACATGAACTACATTATCGACAAATGGTTGCTTCGAATGTTTATTAATGTATAAACAAATATATAATGTAATATTTTGAAACATATGGGGCCACAAGCTTTAAAAGAAGCTACCACATAAATATATTTAAACAGTTGAAATAAAATATACCCTGTGTTATTTATGACAAATAAGCTGTGTATCATGTTGAATATCCAGGTTTGTTTACAGCAGAAAGAGAAAAGCCCCGGAAGTACGTGTGACGTTTTTAAAGGGGAATCACTTCTTTCATCAGTGGGTGTGACACTTCGCTAATTTCACTGCCACATTCTTCTAATGATGTATAATTATTATTTTTATACCACTGATGTTACGATAGCAAATATTTGTTTAATAAAAGTCAATCTTAAAAGCTATCAATGTCTAAGCCGAGGCGGTTGGTCTCATTGGTGTCACAACCCCAAGCTTGTATAAGAAGGCCAAAACTCTATTCTGACTATACATACTATCGACACATCTGTCAAAAAACATATTCCGTATAGATTTGTAAAAAATAAAGAAGTGTAGAACATTACTATATGGTGGCCCTCAATTTTTTTTAAAAACAATTCTTGTGTGGTGGTATCTTTAAAAAGAAAAAAAAAATATTTTTGTGAACAGCAACTATGAAGACATTAAATCGAAATGAAAGTAAAGATATATTGACAGCCTATGCAAACGTACCCAGTAAAATCAGATTTTGAACGATTTATTAAATTTGTTTTCTGGGGGGGGGGGGGGGGCGAGGTATCAGAATCAGAGTCCTATTTTGCCCCTCTATAAGAACTAGAATTGACACATGTATATACAGTCTACACCAGTTAGATTTGACAATATTTTTATTTTATATAAAAAAAAAGGTAAAACACAAAACCGAAATATAACGCAAAGTTATTTAATGTTACATTGTTTCGTTACAAAATGTGAAGTTATGTTGCATTGATTCGTTACGAAACTAAACAGTTTTATCAAACGTTTTTTTTCCCCATTTTTATATTTTTTCGAAGAAATTTCGCTAGAAACATTTTCCATTTTTGGTGTTTCTATTTTTTGCAGCATGTGTGGCAGCTGGACGACGACTCTGAGCCACTGCTAGTACAGACTCTCTCTTTCTTCTTCATGAAGCAGCACGGCATCTTGGGACACTTTGGTAGGGTGATGTACCCACAGGAGTTCCTGTGGAAAAAAAAAACACGAAATAATCGTTAAGGCCCCACAGTAAGAAGTTCTTTGACGGCCCGGGGGAGGGGGGGGGCTGGGACTTAACCCCACTGACAACAGGGAGATGGAAAATTGAAATTGTGGGGGCCCTCAAACGTTGTTGCGTGAGGGCCCCCAAGTTTGTTTTTTTTAAAGTCCCGGTAAGGATGAAATGGTTATCCCTTAGATCATGTAAACCACTAATAGGGCGGTTTTTCTTGCAGTGCTCTTCTTTTTTCCCCACTAAAGCCAATAGTACAATGACCATGGAGGCAACACGGGATATATATGTAGGTGATTGGTACTCGTCGAGAGTCGAACCCGAACTCACGCGTATGCAGGTCGTGGTGCAGCATAAAGATCAGGCTCGCTACCAAAGCTGATTTTAACTTTTAAACTAAATAAAAAGGTTTCCTCATAAAGAATATGCCCATGCCCATCAGTGTCAGATAAAATCGATTTTTACATGATTCTTGTTTGTGAAGTCCCTGTAAGGATTAGATGAAATCTCTTAGATCCTATAAAACACTAACGAAAAGGTTTTTGCAATGCCCTTCTTTCATCCTCACCATAGTCAATAGTGCAATGACAATGGAGGCACCACGGGAGATACATCGGATACTTTAACCATGACCTGAAATATTCATTGGTCCTCACCGAAGATCGAACCAGGGACCCCCAGATCGACAGTTGAGCGTTTTACCGCACGACCATCCACCTGTTTCCTGTAGCCACGGCTATTTTTAGGATTGTGTTGCTACTACAATGTCCTGCCACTTTTAAATTTCCCAGGTAATTGCCAAGTACCTATTTTTTTTTAAGCTGGGTGGACTTAATCGAGCGGACCCAAGAAAAATCCCACCTAAGTAGATGGAGTGCAGTAAGAGAGTCTAGTATATGAATAATTACGTGTAAAAGTAGATGGAGTGCAGTAAGAGAGCGAGTATATTAATAGTTACGTGTAAAATTAGATGGGGTGCAGTAAGAGAGCCTAGTATATAAATAATTACGTGTAAAAGTAGATGGAGTGCAGTAAGAGAGCGAGTATATTAATAGTTACGTGTAAAAGTCGATGGAATGAAGTAAGAGAGCGAGTATATTAATAGTTACGTGTAAAAGTAGATGGAGTGCAGTAAGAGAGCGAGTATATTAATAGCTACGTGTAAAAGTAGATGGAGTGCAGTAAGATAGCCTAGTATATGAATAATTACGTGTAAAAGTAGATGGAGTGCAGTAAGAGAGCGAGTATATTAATAGTTACGTGTAAAAGTAGATGGAGTGCAGTAAGAGAGCATAGTATATAAATAGTTACGTGTAAAAGTAGATGGAGTGCAGTAAGAGAGTCTAGTATATGAATAATTACGTGTAAAAGTAGATGGAGTGCAGTAAGAGAGCGAGTATATTAATAGTTACGTGTAAAATTAGATGGGGTGCAGTAAGAGAGCCTAGTATATAAATAATTACGTGTAAAAGTAGATGGAGTGCAGTAAGAGAGCGAGTATATTAATAGTTACGTGTAAAAGTCGATGGAATGAAGTAAGAGAGCGAGTATATTAATAGTTACGTGTAAAAGTAGATGGAGTGCAGTAAGAGAGCGAGTATATTAATAGCTACGTGTAAAAGTAGATGGAGTGCAGTAAGATAGCCTAGTATATGAATAATTACGTGTAAAAGTAGATGGAGTGCAGTAAGAGAGCGAGTATATTAATAGTTACGTGTAAAAGTAGATGGAGTGCAGTAAGAGAGCATAGTATATAAATAGTTACGTGTAAAAGTAGATGGAGTGCAGTAAGAGAGCATAGTATATAAATAGTTACGTGTAAAAGTAGATGGAGTGCAGTAAGAGAACATAGTATATAAATAATTACGTGTAAAAGTAGATGTAGTACAGTAAGAGAGCCTAGTATATAAATAGTAACGTGTAAAAGTAGATGGAGTGCAGTAAGAGAGCGAGTATATTAATAGTTACGTGTAAAAGTAGATGGAGTGCAGTAAGAGAGCGAGTATATTAATAGTTACGTGTAAAAGTAGATGGAGTGCAGTAAGAGAGCCTAGTATATAAATAGTTACTTGTAAAAGTAGATGGAGTGCAGTAAGAGAGCCTAGTATATAAATAGTTACGTGTAAAAGTAGATGGAGTGCAGTAAGAGAGCGAGTATATTAATAGTTACGTGTAAAAGTAGATGGAGTGCAGTAAGAGAGCCTAGTATATGAATAATTACGTGTAAAAGTAGATGGAGTGCAGTAAGAGAGCGAGTATATTAATAGTTACGTGTAAAAGTAGATGGAGTGCAGTAAGAGAGCATAGTATATAAATAGTTACGTGTAAAAGTAGATGGAGTGCAGTAAGAGAGCCTAGTATATAAATAGTTACGTGTAAAAGTAGATGGAGTGCAGTAAGAGAACATAGTATATAAATAATTACGTGTAAAAGTAGATGTAGTACAGTAAGAGAGCCTAGTATATAAATAGTAACGTGTAAAAGTAGATGGAGTGCAGTAAGAGAGCGAGTATATTAATAGTTACGTGTAAAAGTAGATGGAGTGCAGTAAGAGAGCGAGTATATTAATAGTTACGTGTAAAAGTAGATGGAGTGCAGTAAGAGAGCCTAGTATATAAATAGTTACTTGTAAAAGTAGATGGAGTGCAGTAAGAGAGCCTAGTATATAAATAGTTACGTGTAAAAGTAGATGGAGTGCAGTAAGAGAGCGAGTATATTAATAGTTACGTGTAAAAGTAGATGGAGTGCAGTAAGAGAGCCTAGTATATAAATAGTTACGTGTAAAAGTAGATGGAGTGCAGTAAGAGGGCATAGTATATAAATAATTACGTGTAAAAGTAGATGGAGTGCAGTAAGAGAGCCTAGTATATAAATAGTAACGTGTAAAAGTAGATGGAGTGCAGTAAGAGAGCCTAGTATATAAATAATTACGTGTAAAAGTAGATGGAGTGCAGTAAGAGAGCCTAGTATATAAATAGTTACGTGTAAAAGTAGATGGAGTGCGGTAAGAGAGCCTAGTATATAAATAGTTACGTGTAAAAGTAGATGGAGTGCAGTAAGAGAGCGAGTATATAAATAGTTACGTGTAAAAGTAGATGGAGTGCTGTAAGAGAGCGAGTATATAAATAGTTACGTGTAAAAGTAGATAGAGTGCACTAAGAGAGCCTAGTATATAAACAATTACGTGTAAAAGTAGATGGAGTGCAGTAAGAGAGCCACACTGAAAAGTAGAAGTATGATGCTGCTGTACATCTTCAACATGGACTTGTTGTGACACAGGGAGTTGGCCTCCAGCCATTCTGGCAACGATAGATACAGTGGTATCCAGATACTGCAGACAGATACAATGTTGATGTCAAATATATGGGCGTACATAGGCTGTAAACTGATAAAATGATGTCAATTATAGAGGTGCACAGATACAGTAGACAGTAGGGAGCGACCGATATGCCTTTTTACCGATAGTCCGATACCGATATTTTCCCCCAGCATTTTTACCGATACCGATATTTTCTTTTTAGGGGCTGTCCATTATTTATGTCAACAAATTTTTGGCGATTTTTAACTCCCCCCCCCCCTGTCAACAACTTGTCAAACTTCCAGAAACCCCCCCTATAAAATTACGTCAACATTTGATTACCCCCCTTAAAAAGGTATGTGGGACGGATGGCCGAGTGGTGTAGATACTCGACTGTCGACCTGAGAGTCCTGGGTTCGATCCTCGGTTGAGGCCCAGAATTTTTCAAGGTGAAATTTGGTGCAAAGTCGTCCCACAAGTCCACCCAGCTTTAAATGGGTACCTGACTTAAGTTGGGGAAGTAAAGGCGGCTGGGCGTTGTTCTAACCACACAATCCCTTCATATGCCGAGGTTATAGAAACAGATGAATTCTACTCTTCATCTGCCCCGATGGCCCGATAGGGCTAAGGGAACTTTACTTTACTTTACTAAAAAAGGTGGCTTCCAAAATGTTTATGTGGCAAAATTAGTAGGAATATAGTTAGTTTAATTAAAATACTGAATGTTAAGCGAGTGTGTAACACAAAAACTACAAACGCTGCTTAATTTTCCTATTTATTAAGTAATTATATTCAATTAAAAAAAGTAACATTGTTGACGTCAACTTTTCTTGACCTCCCCCCTCCCCCTTGTCAACAATTGTCAAAAATTTTCTGACCCCCCCTCCCCCCTATTTTGTTGACGTAATTAATGGACAGCCCCCTAAGCAACAACAATGCCAAACACGTGCTATTCTCGTGCTATATGACGTATTTCAAGCCAAGTTCACATATTTTGTAACACCCCCCCCCCCAGATACCGATATTTTTTTTAATCAACAACAATGCCAAACACGTGTTTCTCTCATGCTACAGCTAATGACGTATGCTTACCCCTCCCCTGTCATATTTCGTGACACTTCGCCGACATGTAAGTCTTGTTCCCCCCCCCCCCCCAACTTCCCATCCCAACAAAAAATACGCACAGATGTTCACTAATTGTATCATTCAAGGTAATACATTAGAATTAAGAGATGTCAATCCTATTGTTTCAAGGTCATATCTCTGAGGAAGACGTGACAATTTCTGTGTACGGGTTTTTTTTTTTTTCCTTTTTTTTAAATCTTGTCTGATCTGGTTATAGAATTGGGTTATTTACTGATTTTTTTTCTGCAACTCTGTTGTGAAAAAAAAACAATGTATCGGCAGCCAAAAAAACGGCCGGTCCGACAGTTAACCCATAGTGCCAATATCGGTTCGACTATCGGTCGCTCCCTACAACAATCGGCCGATCCGATATTAACCGATAGTGCCAATATCGGTCCGATACCGATAGCGACCCGATTACACTGAAAAACAAAAAATAATTTATCGTGGATTTCTTGGTACCCATCATCTAATCATACTCAATTTACACACGCTGATTTCGAATATGCAAACCATTTGTCTCTATCAGCCTCCAATTTTAAGAAATCCGCAATCTTAATTTTTTTTATTATAGTTATAATACTCCAATATGTATAAAAATGAAAATTTTAAACCATATATTCTTATTTGCAGTTAATGTAAAAAAAATATTAAACACAAATGAAATCAGTTCTAACTAATAAAATTATATGTTATTTCCAAGAAAATTGGTTACGACTGACTTGAATGCCACCCACGCATCTTTTTCAGGATGACTTAAAGTGTTTTGAAAGTCTTCATCGGCCATGAATTTTCTTATTTGTGGACCTATGAAAATACCTTCCTTGACTTTAGCATAACTGAGCTCTGGAAACTTGTTGCATAGGTATATAAATGCATCCGATTTGCTGTCTAATGCCTTGACAAAGTTCTTCATCAGTCCTAATTTTATATGAAGCGGTGGCATGAGAATTTTGTCACGATCAACCAACGGTTGATGAAGAACGTTTTTGTTTCCTAGTTGCATGCTGTCTCTGATCGACCAATTCTTTTTTGCATAGTGGTGCTTCTTATCTCGGCTGTCCCATTCGCATATGAAGCACATGTACTTCGTGTACCCTGTCTGCATTCCCATCAAAATAGTTATTACTTTTAGATCGCTGCAGATATTCCAGTTGTACACGCGATAACGTATTGTTTCCAACAGTTCCGACATGTTTTCATATGTCTCTTTCATGTGGGTAGAATATCCAACTGGTACTGAAGCATATTTGATTCCATTGTGCAACAATACTGCTTTTAAGCTAGTCTTTGACGAGTCAATGAACAGTCGCCAATCTTCAACAATGTGTTCGACACCAAGACTTCTCATAAGGCCGTCAACATCTGTGCAGTGGCAAATACTGCCAGTCACATCAAAGAATTGAACAAGCTGTTTATGCCTGTGACGAAAGTTTGCTGTAGCTGTACCTGGTGCAAGCAAATTAAATTCATTTAACCGTGAACCAAGAAGTTCAGCTTGGCCTTTTGTTAGCGCCAGATCTCGCACAAGGTCGCAAAGTTCAGCATTATTCATCAAACGAATTCCTTCTCCGGCAGCTTTGTAGTCAGGGTCTGAGTCATCGGCACAAGATGGAACATCACTTTCTTCATCCTTCTCTTCGTCTATTGTGTATTCTACAGGCGATTGTGGTACTGGACAAATGACAGGATAGTGTGGAATTGGTTTTGAAACTGATGGAACGTTTGGGTAATTGACAGTTGTACGAGTTTTATAACAAATTCCATTGATGTTTGCCAAACAAAAATAACAATCTGTGGAGTGATTGCTTTGCTCACGCCATATCATAGGAACTCCGAATGCCATGTGGTTGTTTTTCTTTGCCTTTCTCATCCAACCATGCAAGTTGCATGAACATGTCAAACAGATGAACTGTGGTGCCCACGACTTACCACAATCCACCTTTGAGTCAAAATAAAGTTGATAAGCTTTCTTCAATAACGGCGTGAAAGTCTTCTGATGAGACTTGTTTGTGAAAAAGCCGCACACATAGCAAAACATATCCGGTGAATTTACGCATCCTCTGGTAGCCATATTTTAAACAACTTGCAATTGCCACATTCACTGCTCCTTTTATGAAGTCTGAAACTGCAACGTAATCAAATTCTAAGACAAATCGCAATTCATAACACAACTGCAAATCAACACTCACCCTAAAAACATCTGACGTCATCAGAAAAAAAAAGAACTTTGCCAATATACGTATATAATTACGAGGTATGTGTGTTTGTGGACATGTGTGTACGCGCAGGTGCGTGCGTTTGTGTGCATAAAATTATGCTGTCAGCATTCTATTCCTGTTTGGGCGCATACAAAACTTTGTTCGGCAATATCTTTATAATTTGAGCTGATATAGCAAAATGATTTACAGATTCAAAATCAGCATCAAAAACTGATTCCGAAAACGTTAATGACATATAAGAAATCCAGAACATGTTTATCAGTGTTATCGGTCGCTCCCTAGTAGACAGATACAATATTGAGGTCAGGTATAGAGGTGTACAGATACAGTAGACTGATACACTACTGAGGTCAAGTATAGAGGTGTACAGATACAGTAGACAGATAGAACCGTGTTGAAAATATGGACATCATTTAAATTTTATTGTCGGAAATTAGGACTGAAACAATATAAGAACAAACTGATAGACTGATACAATGTAATAACAAACTGATAGACTGAAACAATGTAATAACAAACTGATAGACTGATACAATGTAATAACAAACTGATAGACTGAAACAATGTAATAACAAACTGATAGACTGATACAATGTAATAACAAACTGATAGACTGATACAATGTAATAACAAACTGATAGACTGAAACAATGTGAAAACAAACTTCTATTTTACAAGAAATCTGCACACTTATGACAATGTCATCAAAAGTTAGCCCGACCGTAAAAGAAAACAACTGACTATGATAGTGACTATGATATTGACTATGATAGTTAATATGATAGTGACTATGATACTGACTATGATAGTGACTATGATAGTGACTATGATAATGACTATGATACTGACTATGATAGTGACTATGATAGTGACTATGATACTGACTATGATACTGACTATGATAGTGACTATGATACTGACTATGATAGTGACTATGATACTGACTATGATAGTGACTATGATAGTGACTATGATAGTTACTATGATAATGACTATGATACTGACTATGATAGTGACTATGATACTGACTATGATAGTGACTATGATAGTGACTATGATAATGACTATGATAGTGACTATGACAGTGACTATGATAGTGACTATGATAGTGACTATGATAGTGACTATGATAGTGACTATGATAGTGACTATGCTAATGACTATGGTAATGATAACGAAACCGACTATGATAGTGAAAAATATCTGGCGACTCACTAGTTCATGATAAACCCGGGTATCGCCAAGAACAACATCAGAAGTACCAAGTTTCTAAAGAACGTGAACGTGTAGATCCGGTACCACGCCCACCGCTTGAGAATCCTCTCCATCCATAGGATAATGAAGATCGTATTGGCCCAGGACAGCAGTGGACTCTGTGAATATTTTATTTAGTTTAGAACACTGACACATGTATTGGAGACTGTGTCTTTCTTAGGACTTTGAGAGCCCATGACTTAGAGGTTGTTTTGGTGTCTGATGGGTTCATCTTAGCACCTGATTTTGAATTATGGAAACGCAGTGGCTAAGGTTCGGTCCGACCGAACCCGTATTTTTTTTACTTCGGGTACCAGCCATAGATAATATTGTTCCACACCCTAACCCTAATCCTATCCCTATCCCTATCCCTAACCCTAACTCTAACCCTAATCCTGAAAAAAAAATTGAAAAAAAAAATTATATATGCCATGTTCCTTATACCCTAATATAATGGCTTTGGCTGGTGCTGGAGCCACTGCGTTATGGAAAGGGATCTTTTGGCCATGTGAGGACAAAGTAGTGCGGGATTAAGTGTCCTAGACGCCCTAAGTACCAACTAATTTGTTCACCCCCCCACCTCTAAGATAAAAAAAAGCCTGTGACCAGAGATGGGCGGACAGCGGACGCGTCCGCTTGCGGACGCAGATCCGCAGGCTTTTCCGAATCCGCGGACTGACAGCGGACGTTTCGTATGGTTAAGTTGCGGACTCGCGGACTGACGCGGATCTTCTTTAGCGTTACCATAAAAAATTTCAAGTCATGTAAACAGCAAAATTTCAGCAATGCGGACGCGCGGACTGACTGCGGACAAATGTTGTAAGATTCTGCGGACGCGGATCATTGATAGAAATCCGCGGACGGACGCGGGCGCTAAATTTCAAGATCCGCACACCTCTGCCTGTGACCACATGAAATAAAAATCCTGTGACCACATGAAATAAAAAGATTGTGACCACATGAAATAAAAATCCTGTGACCACATGAAATAAAAAGACTGTGACCACATGAAATAAAAAGACTGTGACCACATGAAATAAAAAGACTATGCATTACCTGAACGATGTATTTCAGCAAGAACGGGTTGACCCACAACAGTGCCACAAGTCCTATCTCGTGTCCACGAAGTCCGAAATGTTTGATGTTCATAAGTAAGGACAACGGAACCAGAATGTTCCAGAACATGTAGAAATTTCCTGGAACATTTGGAAGCATAGGTCCAGGCTGAGGATGTGACTGCTGAATGTTCCAGAGGAGACAAAAACGGAAAATACCAATGAACACAATGAGAATCGAATCAAAGTTTAGATCAGATCACATATTTACTCAAACGACTCACTCATCTATTAACACACCCATCCAATTATCTAACTTTGCATTCTGTCTTTGAGTAGATCGTGTCGGGCGAATGTCACATATTCACTCAACACTTAACACATTGCAACCAATGGGACAATTTTTCAATTAGATATCTATAACATTGACGGGACGGGTGGTCGAGTGGTGTAGAGCGCTCGACTGTCGACCGGAGAGTCCTGGGTTCGAACCTCAGTGAGAACTTTAGGATTTTTCAGGTCCAAGTCCCCAAGTCCACCCAGCTTTAAATGGGTACCCGACTCTAAGTTGGGGGAGTAAAGGCGGCTGGGCGTTGTGCTGATCACACAATCTCTTTATATGACGAAGTTTACTGAAACAGATGAATTCTACACTTCATCTGCCCCGATAAGCCCCTAGGGGCTTAAGGGAACTTAAAATAATCTATGCCATTGACGGCACAGTTCCATAATGTTTACCGACATATGTCCGGTTGGTTCCCTAATCCTGATTCTAATGTAACATAGGCAGCTAATACACTTTATGAACGTTAGATTCTAATGTAACATAGGCAGCTAATACACTTTATGAACGTTAGATTCTAATGTAACATAGGCAGCTAATACACTTTATGAACGTTAGATTCTAATGTAACATAGGCAGCTAATACACTTTATGAACGTTAGATTCTAATGTAACATAGGCAGCTAATACACTTTATGAACGTTAGATTCTAATGTAACATAGGCAGCTAATACACTTTATGAACGTTAGATTCTAATGTAACATAGGCAGCTAATACACTTTATGAACGTTTGATTCTAATGTAACATAGGCAGCTATTACACTTTATGAACGTTTGATTCTAATGTAACATAGGCAGCTAATACACTTTATGAACGTTTGATTCTAATGTAACATAGGCAGCTAATACACTTTATGAACGTTTGGGAGTCCAGAGTATTAAATAAGAAATTGAAAATGGGGTTAAATTTTCGCCCGGTTCAAAAACCCTTCAAAATTTTCCGTTAGACTGGAGACAGTCATAGTGACTCGTCCAACCTCTGCTTGAGAGCACCCTGGTTCGGTTACCTGACTTTAAATTGTGGAAGTAAAGGCGGCTGTGCGTTGTGCTACAGAGGCTACACGAGGATACAGAAACAGATGAATTCTACTCTTCATCTGCCCCGATAACCCCTTTAGTGCTAAGGGAACATTACTAAGGTACAAAATGATTGAGAATCTCTGGTATATAAGACTGGTTGCCAAACGTGTCTGTTAGATGCCACATGTGACTCTTGGTTGAGTTTAGCGCGGTCCCCTAATGGGTCAGTTTTGGTTGTTGTTGTTATGTTACATTATTTATAATGAAATCTTATGAAATTGACTTTAGTGCGGTTCTTGGCATTTTTCGCTATAAACGAAACAATTTGCTTCTCTCATTGACCCAACACGTGGCCAGAGGCGTACCTAAGGTGGGGGCGGGTGTCAAAATTCGAAAGTCCATCGGGCCCAAGCTTGATGGGGGCCCCACATTTACTTTGTCCATTAAATAGTATGTACATTATCACATGTCATGGTGTTGAATGTCAAAATGCAGGGCCCCCTAAGCCCTAGGTTCGGCACTGCACGTGCCTACATTATCGTGTATATATAGTGAAGCTGAAGACATGGTAAAGTCATAGTTCATAGTGACTAGTTAACTATTGAAAAGTCATTACCGGAGCAACCATATTTCAGAGCTGGGTATAGTAGGCTACACTTTTCATTTCAAACTCAATACCATCAACTAAAACGATAGATTGATGTCCATTTGTCAGCTGTGACAGTAGATTGACATCTACACTTTTCATTTCAAACACAATACCATCAACTGATGTTATAATTTTGGTATGTGTTGAATCTAATGTTGAATACATGAATGGCAATTTTTTTTTTATTTTCCGGTTGCGTCTTAATGTTTGACAAAGTGCGGTTTCTTTTTTTATTTGGAAATCGGTGATTTCTGTAGCGGATATGAGATTTACGCGTCGTACATTGACGTGCAAGTTTTATGCACTGGAATATAATTGTATTGGATATTCCCCAATTTATTGATTTGAATAGAAACCATACCGAGCACTGATGTATGAAAGTTTGTTCTACATTTTTTTCATTATTTTTTTTTTACTCATCTGCTATTTTTGTGTTGCGTCAACTTGATATTACAGTTATTCATCGCAAGATTCAAATCAATTAAATAGGTATTGATTGTTGTTCTAATTTAATGACCAACGTAGCATCTTGTCTAAACTGATTGATCTATAACAATGCCTACATGTTTAAATAGGAATACTTAAAGATTTCTTTGCTTTACGTGAACATATTTTAAACTATTGGAATGTTGGTTTCATATTTTTACTGCTAAATATTTAGGTTACATCCATAACATATGCATTTCAAAGGCCCTTTTCGAGTGCGTCTTTTGATCCGAAAAAACATTTTTTTTTTTATTTTTCCAATTTTTAGCTATGCGCGTGACCTTATGTAAAACACTAATTATTTAGTGTTTCTGAACTTATAACTCAACTCAGAACTCAAAGTACAGACATCCCACACACTAGCAGATAATGATTTTGATGTGGTCAACTGGTCAATTATTTTTAAAATGCGAAATTGAAGAGATTTTACATTGATCAGTGGCGGCGGAACGAAATATTTTAAGGGGGGGGGGGCAAGACACATTCTTGAAAATACAATGTTTGACCTATATTCTTGTAAATACAATGCTCAGTCTAGAAACTTTGGTACACTGATTCTTTGTATCAGTGAAAGTTTGGCGCCATACATACGAAACCAGACAGTAGATAATTAGCTTATCACAACATTTGTTTCTTGATAATACATGGACACTTAGCCTTGCTTTTAATTACAACCTAACTAGGAGGTCATCTAACTTAACAGGTATGTGTGCCCAAAGATACAAATTCTCTCTAAACATTGTAAGCATTTCCGGCCCTTCCAAAGTGTATTACAAAAAGGCAGTGGCTTCGAATTTTTTTTTTGCGTCAACCGGAAACGGATTACACGATTTCCTGTAGCAGTAGGGGCATTTATGGGTAAACTGTTTCAGCCAACGAACTCCCTCACAAAACAAGTGCAAAGCTGGCATGGACTGCGGTCGTAAAATGGAGTGGCGATGTTTATATGAAATACATTGTAACCACTAGAGATGTTCCAGTACCGACCATGCAAGTACGATTACAAATACCCAAGGAGAAAGTACGATTACATAAAATGTACTCGAAGAGTGAGTACCAAGTAACCCATCTCTGATAACCACGCATACAAACATTTTTGACTAAGTAATTATTTTAATTGAAGTTGGTGCCCCACTAAAATTTCTTCAGGACTTCACACTTTGTGAACCTCTGTTGTACAATGACCACACAGACAGACAGACAGACAGACAGACAGACAGCTACTGGTTTTGTTAAAGTTGACATATGACGTCTATTGTTACCGTTTGGCACGCCCGTGTTACAGTTGACGGATGACGTCAATCTACTGTCACAGCTGACAAATGGACATCAATCTATCGTTTTAGTTGACATATGACCTCACTCTACTGTTACAGTGGATAGATGACGTAACTCTATTGTTACAGCTGACAGATGACGTCACTCTATTGTTACAGCTGACAGATGACGTCACTCTATTGTTACAGCTGACAGATGACGTCACCCAGCAAAGTGATCAAATGGTTCTTTTTCTGCGGGGAGGATCGCTGGTCTCCCGCGGGTCAGTGGGCGTGGGCCACGGAGAGCTACCCTGCCGACAGGTGGAGGCTGCTGTGCTGGATCATGTTTCACACGTTCATCTGGGCCAGGACTGGTCACTCGCTGGTCAACTTTGTGAGCGCTGTCTTTTGTATTGGTGAGTAAAAATCACGTCCATTTATTAGTGGGTCTCCATTCTTTGTGTGTGTGTGTGGGGGGGACCCATTGTTTTGTATGGGCGAGTGAAGTCACGTCCATCTATTAGTGGGTCTCCATTCTTTGTGTGTGTGTGGGGGGGGGACCCATTGTTTTGTATGGGTGAGTGAAGTCACGTCCA
Organism: Bulinus truncatus; assembly: GCA_021962125.1. Lineage (NCBI taxonomy): Eukaryota > Metazoa > Mollusca > Gastropoda > Planorbidae > Bulinus > Bulinus truncatus. The sequence goes on along the minus strand of JAGDYQ010000278.1, from coordinate 928,956 downwards.
TCTATTAGTGGGTCTCCATTCTTTGTGTGTGTGTGTGGGGGGGCCCATTGTTTTGTATGGGCGAGTGAAGTCACGTCCATCTATTAGTGGGTCTCCATTCTTTGTGTGTGTGTGTGGGGGGGACCCATTGTTTTGTATGGGCGAGTGAAGTCACGTCCATCTATTAGTGGGTCTCCATTCTTTGTGTGTGTCTGCGGGGGTGGGGACCCATTGTTTTGTATAGGCGAGTGAAGTCACGTCCATCTATCAGAGTATCTCAAGTTTTTTTTTTTTTACAGGTGAGTTTAGTCATTGATTAGGGGGATCTACGCTTGATTAGTATATACATTTAAACATAGTGACAGAAACATGAATACATAGTCTCGAATACTGCTGTGTTTGTTATTTCCCCCCCCCCCAGGCTGTGTGGGTGTTATTGTGACGGTCAACACGCTGGACACCAGAAACATCCAGGGGGCAGTGAGGGGGTTCTTCATCCTGCTGCTGACCAACATTCTCATCGGCGGTCTGATTCTGTTGACGTCACAACGGTCCTACATCGCTTACGAGCATCTGCTGAGGAAACTCATCTTAAAGGAAAGTAAGTCAGCCTCGTTTTGGAAACGCGCGAAGTTTAAATGTCCATAATAACTTATTGGTGTACTCTCTGATATAACAGAGAGGATTGAAACACCAGACACACACTCACACACACACACACATATATATATATATATATATATACATATATATATATATAATTTATTTATATTTATATAAATGTGTGTGTGTGTGTGTGTGTGTGTAGGGTTGTTAGGTACAGAACCTTTTTCAAGGCATTATGGACATAATGGGAACCTGAGTCTTAGAAATCCGGTGTGATGGACTCTCACCAAAAAGGAATTGCAAATTGTCCATTAGCATGTCCTTAATCCGGAGAGTTTGCCTGGCTGGTGCACGTCGTTCAAGTGCACAGCGAGCAAGTGCACAGCGAGCAAGTGCTAGCATTGAGACATCTGTTGGTAGAATAAAAGTGTCTTTTTGATTGTCAGGTGTTTTTTTTTTTTTAAACTTTATTGGATTATTTTGTTTGTTTTCAAATATTTTAGAAGCAAATGTCGGTCTCTGTGGTGGTGACTGTGTCTGACGCCCCATGCCCGGCCCCCTAACACTTAGTGTCAGCCCAGCATACAAATATGTGGGGGCCCCTGAAAAAAATTACCCGCGTACTGCCTAGGTAGCTACGGGCCCGCGAGTCAAAGCCGTCTACTAGTTTCAGACTAAAGGGGCTGTCCATTAATTACGTCAACAAAATAGGGGAGAAGGTGGGGGTCAGAAAATTTTTGACAATTGTTGACAAGGGGGAGGTCAAGAAAAGTTGACGTTAACAATGTTACTTTTTTTTTAAATTTAATATAATTACTGAATAAAGGAAAATTAAGCAGCGTTTGTAGTCCTGTGTTATACACACTCGCTTAACATTCAGTATTTTAATTAAACTAACTATATCCCTACTAATTTTGCCACATAAATATTTTGGAAGCCACCTTTTTTAGGGGGGGGGGTAATCAAATGTTGACGTAATTTTATAGGGGGGGGGGGGTCTCTGGAAGTTCGACAAGTTGTTGACAGGGGGGGGGGAGGTAAAAATCGCCAAAAATTTGTTGACATAAATAATGGACAGCCCCAAAACACATCATAAACCTTTGATGTTTACCTTAAATTTATATCTGATCGTGGTCCGACTCTATTGGAAAAATGTATGAGCCCAATGTGGCCCGCGACTCAAAATAAATGGCCACCACTGTGCTAAAGTCATTTCGTGGTACGTCATAAAACAATGGAAAATTTGTATACTGTATTATTTCTTACTGTAGTATATCTTGCTTTGTTCTTTTCTAGCTGAGCAGAAAATTCTAGGAATTCCCAGCAGCTACGTCACAATAGCAAGCGTTACACTAGCCACTTTATTTATTCGAGGTCTTCACAGGGAAATATTTCGTAAACAAACGTAAAACTTCAGACCTGAATTACTGTACTGTGATGATAAGTTAATACATTAATTATGATTAAAATAATTTGTATATACCTCTGATTATGTGTTGCTTGGTGTAATTTAGATCATTAAAATAGGCTTAAAAGTTTGTTTTTTTTTAATATGGCTTTAATCATATGTTGATTGTTGTAAAACGTACATTATATTTAGCTATGATAAATCTAAAAATAATTTTTAATATGAATATTAATAAGTGTTTTTATAATTCTTCTTTTAATTTGTTTGTTCTTCTGTTGTGTGTGAGTGTAAAAGTTGTTTAATTTGTTGCTGTCATTAAATTAAACATAGAACCATGACTACTATTCAATGTGTCAATGAGCATGGACCATATAAAAGCAAAGAAAGAGTTGTTTTTTTTTTTTAATTTAAATCAATGTATCTTTTTCATTAATGTATTAATATTTATTTCCAAAACATTTGACACTATAATTTGTTCTCAAAATTGAGTTTACATTTTTAAATTAAATTACACACAATGAAAAAATAAAACAGGTAAACTATGGAGAAGACCAACCAAAACACTGAAAATCAAAACACAACAAAACAAAGTTAATTCTAGTTTTTAAAATACCATATTTATTTATGTTTATTTTTGTACTTTTTTTTTTCTTCTTGCATATAGTTCAATAAATAGATCACCATTACAGATTTGAATAATATTTCTATTGTCTACAACTATACACATTATAAATTAGAACATATATAAATAGAGCTTGTTCTTTGAATTTCATGAAATGTGAAAGAAAATAGAAAAATGGGGGATTTATCCCAAGGCCTTGAACAATTTTTTTTTAGATTTTTTTTTGTTGTTTTTAAATTAAAAACATAAAACTGCAATCATAAAAACTGTAATGATTTAATTGTGAGAAAATAAGAAAGACTTACATAAAAACATATTTACAATATATAAAAAAGATATACATAAATAGATGCCATATAATATATATATATATAAAGTTTCATGATTAAACTAGAAACTTCTCAGGGGGTTGGGAGGATGAACTGAAAGCAATTTGAAATTGATATTTGACAAGCTATGTAGCATTGAGCAAACAAATTAAAGAAAGCATACTTTATAGAGTAAGCATTAAAAACAAAAGATTTCTACTTAATGGAGGAGTTAACACAAATCATGGTTTTAGCTAAAATAAGTAAACATTCATTTTTAAACAAATTTAAGTTGCCTCCCTTTCTTTATGTTTTTTTTTTAGATCTGTTAACAGAAATCATAACCTTAGCTTCATCCTATGCATACATAAGTGCATATAGGCTATATATTTATATAAATATATATATATTATTAGCAAAAAAATTACACAATTTCTATAATGAATAATCTTTCTGAAAGTAAATAGCAATAAATACAGTTTAAATTTAATAATATTTAATATGCAAATTACATTTCTTAAAATTAAAAAAAACAGTCTGCTAATTGTAACTTTAATGTATAGATGATATTATCATAGTACATAGTGAAAAAAAAAGACATTGTTTAAGTCATTTAATGGAATACAAATAAAATTAAAATATTGCATGAAAATTTGGATAAAAGATTAAATATTGCAAACAGTATGAAAAACTAAACATTATTAAACATGTGAAAAAAAACTGGTTAAAATTAACCAAAATCCACAAAGAACAATTTAATTAAATCATTGTAAATTTAAGAAACAGATAAAATATATCCATATTATTCTAAATGTTTAATCTTTTCCAAAAAAAAAGACATGAAAAAGAATAGTCTGATACAAATCAGCAAAGAATGAAGCAAAAATTTGTAAAAGATAGCATACAAAGCAAATTTTATTGTAATATATCTAAAACAAAATGTGTAGAAGGTAATACATGTAGTATACAGTGGCCTACAAACATCATATATGATCTATCAAAGATAATGCTTTGCATGTACACTGGAATATAGTAAGAAAGGATTAAAACTCAATTTTAAAAAATAACTTAAGCAATAAATTTGCTTTATTTCTCATTAAAACTAATCAAGTAAAATCAGGTCGTTTATTTATTACATGTATTAAAAAATGAATGTTATGAAAGCTACAAAGTTAGCTCAAAAGCATAGATGAAAGTAAGTTAGAGGTTAGTGTTATATGAAAAAAGATCTTGGCTTGCAGTAAAATACCAAACAATTAAAAATTATTACAATGCATAGAGGTCAATACAATTCTACAGTTCATAAAACCTTAATAAAATCAGTGAAATAAAACACAAATAAAATAATTAAATAACACAAATCAAAATAAATATACAACTGTAAGTATGTTAAGCCAATAGAATGATAATCCAAAGACCTGTTTTCTATTTCAAAGTTAAAAACTTTCTCAAAATAATAATCAATATAATTACTCTAAGATAAGAAAGAAAAAAACATTATTATCATCATCCCTTAAAGAAAATACTAAATTCTTCAACAAGCACCATTATTTATTTTTATAATAAAATATTTACAAAGGTTACACATGGTGTTACAGGTGCAGGATTATGAGAGGTTGAACAATATGTACACACCATCTGAATCTTCAGACGTATTTCATTGATGACAAATGAATTGGTTAGTATGATATGAAAAAAAAATACTTTGGAAGATAAAAATATAAATAAACAAATGTCAATGAGAAAATGCCTTTACCAGGGGTGATGAACCATTATTATGTTGCCATAGAAACAATTATTTAAGTTTCAGAAATTTTTATATTGCTGATGTTTTGGTTTATTAAAATTGAAAGAAAAATCATAACAAATTGTAATTTTTGAAACAAAACAAATCGATTCCAATAAGTAAAAACCATATTAAATGATATTTTCCCCTTTTGGTTGTTTAAAATTTTGTTTTTAATCATTTACAAATATTAAACACAATTGTTATCTACTATATCTGCCCTGTGCAATTTTTTTTTCAAATCTGTTGCATTTCAGCTTTAGGTTCAGCACCCCTGGTCTAGAATAACACTTTTTATAATGCATTCAACAATTTTTAGTCTTCAAAGGGAATTAAGGTATTTGAATGAAATGATTCTATTCAAATCAATTAACAAGAAAGCATGCCAACTACCAGTCTGAGCAAATTTGTCTTGGCAAGGTGACAAAGCAAGATCTGTTGTCTAAAGTTTTATGAGCTACTGATGATGATCTGTTATCTAAGGAATTACTAGATATTAATGAAGATGATGATGGGTGTGACCAACAGTAACCAAGAGATGCGGAGCCCAATAAGTGTTGTGGATATTTTGCCAGCTGCTGTTGTATGGTGGGAGAGACAGTCTGATTACTATTAGGAGATTTGTTTTGCTTGGATTTAAACCTGGGTGATAAGAATGAATTCTGATGGTCTGAAGTGCTAGTGTGAGCATTATATGGAAGCTCACGAGGAATGAACCGATGATCATAAATGTCCTGATTTGATACTCTGTTTATTTTTCTTTTAGATCTTTCGAAAATATTTGCATCCATTTTACAAGTAACTTCAGCTTGTTTGGATTTTGCGCAGCAATTATTACTAGATTTAAGGCCATCACAGCTTGGATGAACAGTGACATTGTTACCTGGATACTTTATGCCACCTGAACATGTAGTTTCTGTCTTTACACATGGATATGTAACATTCCAACCCATCTCCTGCAGTCGATCAGCTGACATGAACCTAGTCATTGGAGCACACCTCCATATCCCCCTCTCAGATAGGTCGAGGTCATCCAGTAAGCCAACTGAATGTGTCCACTCTAAATCAGGCTCACATTCAGGCATCAGGACACACATAAACAACTTCCCACACTTTATGTCCCTGGGGTATATTATCTGTGAGGGGAAGTGGCTTCCTCTGGTGACAAACTGGACAAGAGAGTTATACACCCTAGGGAACTGGTCCTTCAGATTAACTGCCCTTTCTCTGAGCTTCCTCTGTACATTCAAGAAAGTAAGATCTCTCATTTTTCTAGCAGCTCTATCTATTGATAACCCTGGAACTCCAGCGATGATGAGAGTTGGTCCATATGGACTGGCACACTGTGAGTTTGTCTTTTCTAGATCCACTGAAAGTTGTTTAGGAGGGCTCAGTCTGAGCTTGGTGCACCGCTGGATGACAGTATCAGATGTGTATCTGATATCACTGGATGCCATGTATGACATGTCATTAGGTCTGGCATTGCTGAAGCTGCTTATACTCCCGTAACCACCATCACTCTCAAAACTTGACGATCTTATTCTAGATGAACTGGTGTTTTTATTTGAAAAAATACAATGACCGTCTTGTGTGAATGGATTAGAACCTACCCCAACACCAACATTGAGAACAAACTTCATCTCTGGAATATAACTGTAGCACATGTTCAAAAGACGCTCATTGTTATTACCAAAAAGTCGACTTTTTTTAAGCTCTGATTTCAGATCTTGGGCTCTGATGTAGATGGGTTTTAGCTGCAGACTTTTCAGACCTGTCTCCACAAACTCCAGTGCTGCTGGCACATCTGGGAAGCCCAGCATGATGCAGCCTCTACCCATGCTGATAAAGCTGCGGCGAGCTATTCTGGACAAAATGTCCTTGACCTCTGTGTTTCCGTTACAGAACCTGATCACTCTCTTGCATGCGCTGATGATACGGCTACCATGACAGGACAAAGTCTTGTGTCTCTCCCAGTCCAGTTTACGACAAGGCCGACCACAATAAGCCGCGAAGCAGCTGTGACAATTTTTGAAGCACCTCCTGGCTAGATCTAAGGGAGAAATTCTTTGGCAAGACGGGTTGTGACATTGAATCAAAGTTACTGGGACGTGAATCACGGGCATCGCATGAGATTTACATTGACTGCCTGAATTCAAACCAGTATCATCTACAAATACCTCATCATCATCTTCGTTACTATCATCGTCATACACGTCAACATACTCATCATAAACACCCAAACTACTGAAATCACCATAACTGCCACTGGCAAACTTTTCATCGCAATCACTTCTCTGACTTTTATACGCACAAAATTTAGGTCGTTTTATGTTAGAGGATCCCACAAGATCACAAGAGGGATTGGTTTCTTTACAGATGGAATCATCAAAAGAGTTGTTAGCCAATGTATTCAAGTTTGTATCAGAGCTCATGGGTTTCCTTTTCTCTGGCACTTTTCTAGAGCGAGCATCAATGTTCAAACGACCTTTCACATTCTCATTATGCAAATTATTAGGGACACTGTCACACAGCTGTACACAGTTATATGACGTCAATTTATCACAATGATCTTTGGCCGTATCTTCAAACTCCCCCATCACCTCGTCGATGGTCAAGTGATACAAGTCGTGGTGACCGCTCACTGGCTGATTGTCCGCAACTGCTCCACATTTCCAAAGTAGCACCATTTCATTGTCATATTTACAGGACCGTGGGTCGGATCTGGTCAGTGCAAAAGATGACCGATCAGAAGTCAGGACTGGATAAGTATAAGTTCTGTGACGAGCACGCTGGGATACATATTCAGGAGGGGTCAAGGGGTCAAGACCACATTGATGACCGCTTTCTTTATACAAGTGCATCTTAAAATGTCCAGAAAACTGCCCCTCGGCCAGCTGTTTCCCTTCTCCGCTACATTAGACTGTTGTTTCTGAAACAGAGAAGACACAAAATATTTTTTTAAACTTAAATAAATACATTCATGTTTACTATTATAATAAAATAATTTGTTCTTGAAACATTCATATTTTTATTCATAAAATTAAAAAAAAAAAAAGCCAGAACAACGTATTAAGTTTTTTTCTAGGGCCGGTGGTGTTAACAACATTATTTGTAAGTAACTTTATTTAACCCCATAGTCGTTTCCAGTAAACGAGCTAAAATTGTCAAAAGTATTTCTCTTGTAACAAGTAGTGTACCTAAAGTATAATCGAAAAACTGTACAAAAAAATATCTGTTGATTTAAAAAAAAATATATTGTATTAAATAATGTCCCTTGCTTTTGTTGGTAAAGTTTATTTAAAACTATGAAATAAACAAACACCATACTAAAAAAAAAATAAAACAATCCAATAAATATGTGCTAAACCTTTGACAAGATAATTTCTTTCACAGCTTTACATATTATAGTATTTTTCTTCCTCAGATAAACCAAACTAAAGAAAAAACAACTATGAATATTTTTAAAATTACCAAATTTATTTAGGTCAGCCTCAATTTCAGTTTAATAAATTAATAGCAACACCCTTTGCCGTTTTACGGTACTCGATAAATGGTGGATGAGCATTTGAACTTTTTTTAAAATATTTGCTTGCGACAATGTTTGATGACGATATGTCTATTAATATTTCACTGTTTCTGAGATGCAATGTTTATAATGTAATAAAATTACTGCACTCTTTAACCGAAGTAACTCTTCACAAGTACTATTCCATGTATCTGACTGTAGGCCTACCACTGAAACTGTTGTATATATAACTCTTCAAGAGTACTGTGCCATGTATCTGACTGAACTACTGAATCTGTTGTATACATAACTATTCAAAAGTACTGTGCCATGTATCTATCTGACTCTACTATTGAAACTGTTGTATATATAACTCTTCAAAAGTACTATCCCAGGTATCTCATTTGTACTATCACCCGTCCTATCTGGGACTGAGCTGTTAAAGTCTATAATTAGCACCTGCTATGCTTATCGTACAGTCAATACACTTTATATTTTCTTAGATCTATCGATCTGAGTCAAACCTGGAATTAGATACTTCTGGACGCTATTGGTAACTTAAATATATGTGGATAACGAAATATAATGAGGAGGTGGGTGGGAGGGAAATCAAACGTCATTTGTCGAATGTAAAGTGGAGAAGGAGGGGGGGGGGAATAGTGAACTTATAATTTACGCCCTTCTGGGGGGGGGGGGTAGAAAAGGAAGAGAAATCTATTGAAGACCGATAGCGATCTCTTGAGAGTACACAAGCCTAGTTAAGTTGTACACATGCGCAGTGACACTAATAGATTATCAAGGGTGTGGTCTTTTTTAAAACCCCAACCTGTTTATAAAATGTACCAATGTTTGGTGTTGAAAAAAACAAACTTTCTAGAACGATACACCACATTTACTAGTCAATATTAGCGCACATGATTCTTTCAATTGATTTATACAAGTTGATAAGTTAAACAACGTCTTCCAAACATTCGTAGTATGTGTGCTTGTCCACATAATATACATTGAGTGGTGCTTGTCCACATGGCTATCAAGGCAGAGGTCTGATCATTTCAGGTCCCTAATATCGTTTTTTTTAAACAATTGGGCAGCATTAAAGTTTTTTTTAGTCTGGGGCACCATAGAGTGCCTTCCTTGCTACAGGCCTATGAATAATGTAGGCATGCCAGAATATGAAACTCGTCCACTACACGTCTACACAAATATTTATTGTATTGTAAACACTAATTAAGTACCGACATGTCTATACAAATATGTATTGTAAATAGAAGATTCAATTTACATTTGATGCGATTAAATACAAACTAAAACTCCAGACAGTGCGCCCCCCCCGTCCCAAAATAGAATTACAAAACGACCTAAATAAAAGGCTGAACTAAACTAGCTTGAAACGGCAATGATGGACGGTCGAGGGCAATGGTCAGTGGGTCGAAGGTCAGGGAAGATTAACATGTGTCTGTTTGACTAGTACTATATGACCACATCAAATATATTTGCCTAAATAAGTGCTGACGTTCTACTCAGCTATAATTCCCAAAAATTCTAACAGGATCTTAAATATGAATACAAATAAAGACATAATGTTAAATCCCCTAACTTTGTTTTTCTTTCTTCATACCTCATATGTCTGATTGATTATTTTATATCACGGACTCTCAAAATGTGGCTTGCTAGATGGTGTAAGTATGTCGCCGAACATCTAATAAAATATTAGCGATGTGGGTTCTGGTTAAATCGAAAGTAAAGAATTAATAATCCAACGTTATTCCAGTTGAAAATATAATCATGAAAAAATCGCATCTTCCCGAAACCGAAAATAACCTAGCCTACTGATCAAGCCTAGGGGGATATAACTCTATGCAAAGGTTTTGCAGGTTACAGCTAGTAGTAAATAATTACTTAATCGAGAATATACACAATTTTAACTTTTCTTTCTTTTACCATTTTCATTACTTTACAAATGGATAGCGATAACCAAACAGGTTTTTTTTTTGTGGGTCGCGAATCGCAAACATTTGAGAAACACTGGTGGTCTAGCTTTTAAAGAAGTACTACCCAATGGAACAGACAGTTGTTGTTAAGTAAATGTCAGATAGATGAGCTATATCTACTGGGCAAGATTCCGGAAATTTCTGGAGTCATCATAATTTATCTTTCAAATTTTACGTGCGATTATAGTAATCCTAAACTTTGACCCTGCCAAAAGTTGCACTACTATTTGTGGCATGAGTCACAGAAGTCAATGTTACAAGTTTAAATTTGACCACAATAGTCAATATCACGTTACATTTAAAAAGTCACAAACTTTAAAACATGCAGATGTTAATGTTTTTTAGAGCATTTTTGATTAAAAAAATGCTCTATTGTCCCCGTTTTGTCTGTCTGTCATCACCCCAGATCTCAGCAAATATAAGTCCTAGACCCATGATGTATATATCATTTTGTAGGTCTTGGCCAGCCATGTGTGCAGCAAAAGTTCATTTTGCGATCTGACCTCTGAGGGCTGGACATCAGTTTTTTACCGTTTTTGACAATATAAGATATATTAATAATTATGTCATTTTCATGGCCCCATTCTACACCTTATACGTTCAATAACCCATTCATTTGGTGCGAAATACTGCAGCACGTAGTTTCACCAAGATTGACGTCACACGTGTTCTGCGCAGTAGAGTATTTATTCTTCAGCCACAATAATTTTATTTTCGAAAAACATCCTTTACAATTACACAATTGAATTCATAAACATTTCCAAAATTTACAAATATTTACTGAAAGCTAAAATATGTACTGATGCATAACACAAAAATGCGCTAACACGTCCTGTGTCCAGAATGGAACAGGCTTAATTGCTTGTTTTTAAATGTACTGCAATGTACAACAGGCTGCAAGCAAGTGAAAATATTCACTGACATTATAAAAACCAATAACAACAATACATAAACTTACGCGAATAAAACAAACGTCACTGATTGCAAAATAAAGTCCGTAAACAAAAGGAAACGTAAAAAGTCCTCACAAATCGTTTATAACAACTAAAAATAACCATTAGTCTAATTTCACGCGTGTTTATTTGTCGACACAGTGTGGAGATACAACATTCCAGTATAAATAAATGTGTACAGCTTTATTTGAAACACATTAAAGAAAAACAAAATAAACACCCTAAATAAATTTTTTTTTAGAAAGTATACTTCACTTATAAAAAATAATACTGTAAACAAACTCTGGTAGTTTCGTATGACAAGAAAATGTTTATATATTCACACAGGGTCAAAAGATTTCACCAGTGAACCGAAGTTCCATTTCACCATTTTAAATATTTGAACGTTTCCTCCTTTATTATCGTTAAAAAATTGGATAGTGTGGTATAAAAGAAACAGTTACAATACCTATCCCTTAACCCCCCCCCCCAAAGGGCTTTAAGTTAATCTACAGTAACCCTTTCATTTCCTCATGACTTGGATTAAGAAATGATATCATGTAAATAGAACCAGTGAACAGGCGTGAGACAGTACACCCACCCCCACTCCCCCACCCCAGTAGGGGCGTTTGAAGGAAAAACAACTGAAAGCAACTTGTGATTTCCATTACATTGGGAATGTTCACAACAACTACATTGGGTTCTAAAATATATCCATCTGGTCATTACTGGACCTTCATATCTAAAATATATCCATCTGGTCATTACTGGACCCTCATATCTAAAATATATCCATCTGGTCATTACTGGACCTTCATATCTAAAATATATCCATCTGGTCATTACTGGACCTTCATATCTAAAATATATCCATCTGGTCATTACTGGACCTTCATATCTAAAATATATCCATCTGGTCTGTTGAGGATCCCAGACGGGCCCCCAGATGTTGAGGTCCCCTTTGAGGGTGTCCTTGGCTTGTTGCTAAGAGTATGAGGGCTGACTCAATGATGACTCGTATTTATATTTGTGTTTCTGCCACACACAGTCTCACCAACAATTAGACGTATAACAAGTGATGAATAATCAATTCCTCAAGCGTGTGTACAACACTAAGATTTGTTTATTATACAAAGGCACCAGTCCGTAATAGGGATCTGGTGACTTGTCAAAAGCAAAGATAATTCAAACTGCAGCAAATAATCCAATTTAAAATGAATGATGGGAACAAATGCGTTATCACTGTTAATTCTCTCTCTCTCTCTGTCTCTCTCTCTCTCTGTCTCTCTCCCTCTCACTCAGAGACACAAAAATCGACCCCGGTCCCTACTAAGACCCTCCGTCGAATGCCCGCGAATCTATATTTCATTCTTCATATCCCTTTCTCCCACGTGACCCTTAGCCAATCAAATATAATATAGGTTTCTTTCAAACTTTCAAATTAGGGGGTGGAGCCTAGATGAGGAGGGGGGGGGGAGAAATACGTCGTATAGACAAAGACCTTAGTAACTGGACATCGAGCGGGTCGCTGTCCCTTTGAAGAAGCCGACCGGGGAATAGTCCGGTGGTCAGAGAATATTTCCCCTGGAATGTAACGTGTTTCTGTTACCTCCCTGCCTCGTACACCTGGCTGATGACGCAATTAACGGGGGTGGGTTAAAAGGGGGGAAACTGGAGCACGGGAACGTATATTACTATACATGGTATAATATACACCTTGACGTTAGTAATATTATTAGGTTAAGGGTTGGAGTAAGGGGATAGTTTCGACATATTAGTCACAACCCGTGACATGGTCATTACTGGACCATCATATCTAAAATATATCCATCTGGTCATTACTGGACCTTCATATCTAAGATATATCCATCTGGTCATTACAGGACCTTCATATCTAAAATATATCCATCTGGTCATTACTGGACCTTCATATCTAAAATATATCCATCTGGTCATTACTGGACCCTCATATCTAAAATATATCCATCTGGTCATTACTGGACCTTCATATCTAAAATATATCAATCTGGTCATTACTGGACCCTCATATCCAAAATATATCCATCTGGTCATTACTGGACCCTCATATGACATGTGTGGAGAGGGTGGGGGAGGGAGTTTACGTGTTGGATAACGAGACTTAAAAAAACTCCATGTTTACAGCTAACATATTTGTGTTAATATAATAATATGTGTAGTCCCAGTACGTATGACATGTGTACATGTAGTCCCAGTACGTATGATATGTGTATATGTAGTCCCAGTACGTATGACATGTGTACATGTAGTCCCAGTACGTATGATATGTGTAGTCACAGTACGTATGACATGTGTACATGTAGTCCCAGTACGTATGACATGTCTACATGTAGTCCCAGTACGTATGATATGTGTACATGTAGTCCCAGTACGTATGACATGTGTAGTCACAGTACATATGATGTGTACATGTGTAGTCCCAGTACGTATGACATGTGTACATGTAGTCCCAGTACGTATGATATGTGTAGTCCCAGTACGTATGACATGTGTACATGTAGTCCCAGTACGTATGACATGTGTACATGTTGTCCCAGTACGTATGATATATGTACATGTAGTCCCAGTAGGTATATATGTGTACATGTAGTCCCAGTACTTATGACATGTGTACATGTAGTCCCAGTACGTATGATATGTGTACATGTAGTCCCAGTACGTATGATGTGTACATGTAGTCCCAGTAGGTATGATATGTGTACATGTAGTCCCAGTACGTATGACATGTGTACATGTAGTCCCAGTACGTATGACATGTGTACATGTAGTCCCAGTACGTATGACATGTGTACATGTAGTCCCAGTACGTATGACATGTGTACATGTAGTCCCAGTACGTATGACATGTGTACATGTAGTCCCAGTACGTATGACATGTGTACATGTAGTCCCAGTACGTATGACATGTGTACATGTAGTCCCAGTACGTATGATATGTGTACATGTAGTCCCAGTACGTATGATATGTGTACATGTAGTCCCAGTACGTATGATATGTGTACATGTAGTCCCAGTACGTATGACATGTGTAGTCCCAGTATGTATGATATGTGTACATGTAGTCACAGTACGTATGATATGTGTAGTCCCAGTACGTATGATATGTGTACATGTAGTCCCAGTACGTATGATATGTGTACATGTAGTCCCAGTACGTATGACATGTGTAGTCCCAGTACGTATGATATGTGTACATGTAGTCCCAGTACGTATGATATGTGTAGTCCCAGTACGTATGATATGTGTACATGCAGTCTCAGTAGGTATGATATGTGTAGTCCCAGTAGGTATGATATGTTTTTATCTTAGGTCCTAAAAACAACCGTAAGATATCGAGCCTGGGACCGTCTGGTCGACACAGTTGAACTTTTTAACGCACGATCATCCGCTTCTCCCCCCCACCCCCCAACAAAAGATACAACATTGTGCATATTTTACAACGTTTTTTTTCACTTCTTGTCTGATTGTTTGTGTGTTTGTCCGCGGGATTTTGCAATCCAATTTTAGACCACTTTCCGATAAGCTATAGCTCTGATACTTGCAATAAAACTCAGAACCCGATGACAATGCAACATTCTTTCTATTTCATTATGATTTGATGAATTTCTTAATAAATAAAATTAAATATGTATGGCGAATAGGTCACAGCTTTGTCGAAATCAAGGGAAATTACTGGTGCTGTACTCTACTGCGCCTGAACACGTGTGTGATTAGACCACTTCCAGAAAAAAACGAAAAGCGAAAAGCGTTGGGCGCATGTTATACAACACTAGAATTAATTTTACATACTCATATGCATTTTGTTATCTAGACTAAGTTCTAATAAATAATCTGCAATATCGTGATATTTCGAAAACCTTCTGTAATAATTATTTTGTGATTTAATTGTTAACATTTGATGATTCTAATACTGTAATACAAACATTCACATAATATAAGATTCATGCGCCCAACGTTTTTCGTTTTTAAAAATCAGAAGCTCTTATAAAGACTATTACTATTACCATGTTACCAATTTATTCAGAAATTATTTTCTGCTCTTAGTGTGCAAGAAAAACGTTGTTTTTATAAAATATTTTTTATAATGTCATTTTTATTGTCTCTAATCCACCAAACAATTTCCATAGAAAACCTTTCACAATAACTAACTCCTCGATGACTCAATGGATGAAATGTGCGCTTATATATGTAGCTGAACTGACGCCTCAAGATATTTTATCTGTAGCTGTGATGAACTGAAGCCTCATGATATTCTTTCATGACATTTTATGTTGTGGAAAAAAAAATGTGTTCAGTTTAACTCTGCTATGAATGAAAGCAGTGTTTAAAAATTCATCATTTATTCAAATTCAATTTATTCCGTCGATAACAAATCCAGACCAAAGTTGACAAGAACTAACAAAGTCACGCTAAGAAAGTAAAACCTAGTTATAAAGCAACACAAACAAAGTAACGCTAACTTACAAAGTAACTAACAGAGATACCTTAAATCAAGTAACACTTACAAAGTATCATTGAGAAACACAAATTGAGGAACAGTAGGACTAACTCAGGAACACTAATTGAGGCACAGTAGGACTAACTCAGGAACACTAATTGAGTGACAGTAGGACTAACTCAGGAACACTAATTGAGTGACAGTAGGACTAACTCAGGAACACTAATTGAGGAACATTAATTGAGGAACAGTAGGACTAACTCAGGAACACTAATTGAGGAACAGTAGGACTAACTCAGGAACACTAATTGAGGAACACTAATTGAGGAACAGTAGAACTAACACAGGAACACTAATTGAGGAATAGTAGGACTAACTCAGGAACACTAATTGAGGAATAGTAGGACTAACTCAGGAACACTAATTGAGGAACAGTAGGACTAACTCAGGAACACTAATTGAGGAATAGTAGGACTAACTGAGGAACACTAAGTGAGGTACAGTAGGACTAACTCAGGAACACTAATTGAGGAATAGTAGGACTAACTCAGGAACACTAATTGAGGAACACTAATTAAGGAACACTAACTGAGGAACACTAATTGAGGAACACTAATTGAGGAACACTAACTGAGGATTACTAATTGAGGAACATTAATTGAGGAACATTAATTGAGGAACACTAACCGAGGAACACTAATTAAAGTAAAGTAACTGAGAAACATTAACAAAATAGTATAGACAATATTGGTAACACATAACACTGACAAAGTAGCATCAAGAAAAAACACTAGCAAAATGACACTAACTAAGAAACACTAGCAAAATGACACTAAGAAACACTAGCAAAATGACACTAACTAAGAAACACTAGCAAAATGACACTAACTAAGAAACACTAGCAAAATGACACTAACTAAGAAACACTAGCAAAATGACACTAACTAAGTAACACGAAATAACACAAAGTAACACGAAATAACAAAAAGTAACACAAAATAACACAAAGTAATACAAAATAACAAAAACACAAAGTAATATAATATAAAAAAACCCACAAAATAACACAAAGTAACACAAAGTAACACTAACTAACAGAACAGGAATCTGGAACTAGTGCGTACACCCTTATTCCAGACAGAACTTATTTCACCAGAATAATAGACCTGTCAATACCGAATAGAAATAGATGGACCCCCCCTCCCCCCAATAACGACCGTCGGGTCAAGGATAAGGTCAGAAAAAGGAAATCTTGGAGTTCTGTCTTCTTCTCCGGTTACGTTCATTGGGGAAATTGATTTCATATAAAGAACCAAAGAGATAGAATGGGGAGCGTCGCTCATTGTTTCGGGGTGTGATATGTTATAAGTTAGAATAAAATGTACGTCTCACCACCAGTCCCTACTCTTACATTTTTTTTGGTGGGGGGGGGGGCGCGGGGCTTAACAGTGGGGGCCCTAGGCAACTTCCTAGTTTCCCTGTCTGGTCACAGCAGTGAGTTAGCCCGTAACACTCCAGAGCTAATATTCGTAAGTTAGCCCGTAACACTCTAGAACAGTGGTGGGCAAACTACTGCACGCGGGCCGCATGCGGCCCGTCAGAGTCTAAGAACTGATCGATGTTAGGTGCCTGCAATTTACATGCTGTCATGCGAATCACACCCAGTAAACTGGTCCACAGTTCACAAACATTATGCGAAATTGTGAACAGTTACAAGTTTCTCATTAATTATAATTGTACTCTGTTGTCTGCTTGTATGTAAATTATGTTCATTTGTCTTCATAATTATTATGATAGGTAACAAAAAACTTTAGTTGAATTAATATGATTAGTAAAGTCTTATTACCAAAGTAGCACTGAACTGATCTAGTTCGTTAGTTTTTTTTAAATGTAATGTTCATGTGTAATACAGTGTGAATGTGTAATACAGTGTGAATGTGAAATAAAATGACAAATACATCTATAGTTATTATCATTAGTTCATATTTTCTATGTTGTAAATTGTAATTGAAGTAGACAAAATATGTATGCGGCCCGCCGAAAACAATCACGTTTTCAATGTGGCCCTCCGTAGAAAAAGTTTGCCCACCCCTGCTCTAGAAGTATTACAAATTTTGAGACCTTCATATCAGCCTTCGCTATTGACACTGTACTAGACTGGCCGAATAAAAGAGTTGACACAATAGTCCCTGACTGACTGACTACTATTTCTAAAGGAATGAGTTACACAAGTCACACAGAGTCTAATATGAAAAGTGAAGATGACTTTATCCGTTAATGGATAAGTTCAATTGTGGGATTCATTCCCAGGGCGGGGGGATTCATTCACAGGACAGTGTTTAGCAGTATTTAACTTTTACCGAACACAGTAATAAACCTATTTAAAACAGGGAGAAAACTGTAGCTCTTCAAAACGCACCCCCCTCCTCTGGAGACGGCACTGTTGCCACAGAGTTACCTACCTACCAGTCTGTCTGTTTAAATTTTACTAATTAATAAAAGTTTGGGGGGGGGGGGGTGAATTCAGTGTCGTTCTTGTAGCTTGGCAAACTACGCAGTGACCCCTTCCTATATTATTTTCTATTGAATCTGGTGCTAAGAGGGCATCGTCAGGAATTATCCCCTAGCCCCCCCCCCCAACCCGAAATATATTTAAGGCTCTGCCTATGTCGCCCATATACCAAAGAAAGGCAACCGGTTAGGTCCAGTGGCGTTATCATACAGCGTCAACTGTACAACGTGTTTACATCGCCCAACATAACGATCACAGCCATATGTGCTTGGTCGTAACCTAAATACACAGTTGAATAGTGTGTGTGTGTGTGTATGTGGTTATTTTTATCGCCAATAACATTGAAATGTGTCGCAGTAGACGAAATTCCCGACCTTGTCAACAGAGAGAAAACCCCCAGCGCGTCGATGTGTGTAATACGTCACGAGTCATTGTCAACAATAAAATGTCCGGACCAGAAGCCTATACACAAAAAACTAACACCCCCCCCCTCCCCCCACGCCAAGCGGAGGAATCAATGGGGCAGAGCGTAGCGCATTCCTCTCTCTCCCCCGTCTCCGTGTACCTTAGGCTAAATGGTTTTTTAAATGTTTAAAAAAAGATTATTTCACATTGAAAAGAATGCGTTATCTAAAAATGACAAGAGTTGACGAATCAATGTACACACATATTTAAGATTGAAGATAGATGTAAAAAAAAATGTTTTGAAAAATGTCGTACAGTAGATGAAAGTGTTACCTTAAGACACCAGTTGTTGTTTTTTAAAGTGGAAGAAGTCGGAGGAGACCTCACTAGGGTTAGGAAAAAGTGACACCTTCCTGATATCATCATCGGTTTTGGTGATGATATTTCGGCATCACAGTTAAACTTAATGCCCACATATTCACAACCTGTTTACATATATTTGTAGTTGTTGCGGTAGAATACGTGAATCTGAATATACCGGGGGCGCACTGATACACAACGGGTGGATACACAACCGGGTTCGAAAATTATAGAGACACAAAAGCATCTGTATATATTGCAGGCTCGCCAGGTAATTTAAACTTAATTACCAAATATTCAACTATGACCCACTGGTATAGGTACTAGAATATAAAAAACACAACTCTTAGGAGTGTACTTTACAACACTGATTTAATGCACTAGGATACAAGTTTAGTGAAATAACATTTTACAAGTCTAACTATTCAAGTCTACTCTAAGTATTCGTGCCCGCCTTTCTACTCTAAATATTCTAGAAAACTTCTCTAAATCTACTGGGTCGACTGTTCTAAGTATGTGGGGCCGACTCTCTCTCTGTCTAGATACATTCTGCGTCGACTTTATAAAGGCTGGCGGGGTGCGAGTGGGACAGTAGATAGTGGGACAGTAGATAGTGGGACAGTAGATAGTGGGTGGGACAGTAGATAGTGGGTGGGACAGTAGATAGTTAGTGGGACAGTAGATAGTGGGACAGTAGATAATCCGTGTGCAAAGGCAGCGAGAGCTGATAGAAACAACTTTTAAATGGCGTCGCCACTGGCGGGAGGTGGGATTGGGACAGTTGATATTAGTATGGAAGGGGTTAAGCTTGACAGTAGCGTTTTACATTCGTGGGAGGTGTGTGTGCAAAAAAGGGGGGGGGTAACTTCTTAACGTAACAATGACAAACAACGCATATCACATGACTCTTATTAAATTACATACAAACAACACATGGAATGATATCGAGTGACTAATTAACGGTTTAATTTCAAAAGTTAACAGAGGAAAGGACCAATGCAATTAATCAGGAACTGGAGAATGTTCAGGTAACAAATTCACTTCCTGGACGGTGGCAGGTCTCATCTCTCTGTACGGTAAACAGTCACCATCATTAATGAATATTAAAGTTCCCTTCTTAGCCCTAACGGGCCATCGGGGCAGATGAACTGTAGAATTCATCTGTTTCTATAACCTCGGCATATGAAAGGATTGTGTGGTTAGCACAACGCCCAGCCGCCTTTACTTCCCCAACTTAAAGTCAGGTACCCATTTAAAGCTGGGTGGACTTGTGAACGACTTTTTGCACCATATTTCACTTGGAAAAATTCCATGGGGCTCACCGAGGATCGAACCCAGGACTCTCAGGTCGACAGTCGAGTATCTACACCACTCGGCCATCCGTCCCACAATTAATTCCCTTTTGAAAATGTACGACTTTATTCATTGTTCATTACCGCAATAACAAATTGGTCAGTGATGGTTTCCCAAGGAACCATAATGTTAGTGCTCTTTGTTGACAATTTTAATAGTGGACATGTGCAACGTTACTAAATATATACTTCTTTTTAAAGAAACATACACACAACATCAACACACACACACAAACATCAACACACACACACACAACATCAACACACACACACACAACATCAACACACACACACACAACATCAACACACACACACACAACATCAACACACACACATCAACACAAACATCAACACACACACAAACATCAACACACACACAAACAACACACACAAACATCAACACACACACAAACATCAACATACACACAAACATCAACACACACACACACACACACACCAACACACAACCAGTATTTGATATTGTTCTACAGTACGACCCTACCCCTCAACCCATCCCTCACACCTTGACCCTGGAACAGTGTCACAAAGGTCATACACTTTTTTTTGCTCGTGTGGTTAAACAGGAATGTGTGGTCGTCCCACAACACCCGCCATAAGTCAACTTGGACTCTAAGACACAGATAAACATGAGACTACGTTGTAACACGGTAACTTTATACCCCCTCCCCCCCTTACATCCCCCAAACTAATACCGAATGCCTCGTTCACTGAAGAGAAGTTGATTTGTTCATTTTTATTTATCAAGATCTCAATTTAAAGAAAAATGATTAAATACCAGATAATGAAGAAAATCGTTCACATAGAGTAGGGTAGGTGGGGGTGGGGGGCGCGGTAATGTCATTGGGGTAACAAGAGAGGGGCGGATGGGGGGGCATACATCACTTTAATTTAAAAAAAAACAATTGATACGAAATGGGGGCGACATTTTTTTAGAGTAACTGGATGGGTTAATGATGTTAAAACCGTGTAACGGCGATGTTATAAACTATCGGGGCAGCTATGACTATGGAGGCAGCACAGTGGCCACAATCTGTCTCCCGCGAGACTAAGCAAGAGGAAAGAAAGTAACGGCTGGAGTTGGAGAACTGCAAGCGTTGCACCAGTATACCAGGAATGTACACCAGTATGCAAGCATTGCACCAGTATACCAGGAATGTATCAGTATACAGGGCCGCCGAGAGCGGGGGCAGGGGGGTCATTGCCAGGGGGCCCGCATCTGTAAGGGGGCATAAAGGGGGCCCGGCAGCCCCGACCATGTCAATTTTTTCACGACTCATTGTTTATTAAGGGGTCCGCAATGATGTCCTGCCCTAGGGCACGCGTTGGCTCTCGGTGCCACTGCCAGTATACAAGCATTGCACCAGTATATATATTACACCAGTATACCAGGATTGTACCAGTATACAAGCATTGCACCAGTATACAAGCATTGCACCAGTATACAAGCATTGCACCAGTATACAAGCATTGCAACAGTAAACATATCTATTTCATCGCTAAGAATCACCGGATGTTAGACCAGAGTGTGTTTTGAATGTCAAACTGACTTGACCAATTGACCACACGTCAATGTGAGCCCGTCATTTGATGTGGTAATGAGGTAGAAAAGAGAATCAGTTGAATAAACTATTGTAGTGTGTCACAGAAATACATACAGTCATACATTTCCATCGCGTAAAATGCTAAGGAGGGGGGAGGGGAGAGAGGGAGGGAGGGAGAGAGAGAGAGACAGGAAGGGACATTGAAATGACCAGTCAGGTAAAGTATCCATTAAGTCAATAATGAACTGCGCAGTTCCGCAAATTCAGTTACAGGAACAAATGAAGCATTTAACTTAACGACATTTTTCAGAATGTATTGATACCAATTCTTATTATGGCAAAGTAATATATGGTTAACGTACAAATATGAAAAAGGTTCAAATTATATCGGGTAAATATAGAAACACAAATACACACAGTAGACAATAACATGTATCTATGATATCATCATCAGTGTCCAATAATTCAATTCTTCATGTCCCTTATTTTTATTTTCTTTATATAGGCCTGTAGCATAAACTTAACATGTCGTTGTGGCTGATGTATCTATGATTTAGTAGGTCAAACATGATGTATAATATCTAGCTAAATAAAAAAAAATCATTTTCTACACTCCACTATAACGTGTGGACTAAGCCGTTATAAATATCGATTGATCGGTTTAATCATACAGTCGTTTAGCAGTATCGTGAAACTAAAAAAATTGCAGGTCGAAGAATTAACAATAAAAGTGAAATATTACAAAGACAAGATGTGCGTAAGAGAGAGAGAGAGAGAGAGAGAGAGAGAGAGAGAGAAAGAGAGAGAGAGAGGAAGGGAGGGAGAGAGAGAGGATAAGATTTGAGCAGGAGACAAACGGAGATATATGAAAGTAGGAGATTTGGAAACACACGTTCTATAAAATACTAGTGGGAGGAGACTGATGAGTTAAAAATCATGATCGATTGAAACAACTATGAGTTAATTGAAATGTATGCCACTTCTTTTGTTGACATTGATTGCATGTGCCGCTAGGCGTGATTTAATTTATG
Source organism: Bulinus truncatus (assembly GCA_021962125.1). Taxonomy (NCBI): domain Eukaryota; kingdom Metazoa; phylum Mollusca; class Gastropoda; family Planorbidae; genus Bulinus; species Bulinus truncatus. The sequence continues at coordinate 906,120 of JAGDYQ010000278.1, read as the reverse complement.
CAAATATGCACACCGGCGGTGCGCAGAAGGAATTGTACAAAAGCAATTAGTTGAATAAATCAAACAAGATTATTCTATCAAATTTCTTACTTTGTAGTTTTCTTTTTAGAGCATTTTCGAAAAAAACAAGCAAATAAGCCTGTTCCATTCTGGACACAGGACGTGTTAGAGCATTTTCATTTTATGTATCAGTACGTTTGTTATCTTTCAGTAAATATTTGTAAATTTTGGAAATGTTTATAAATTCAATTGTGTAATGCATATATCTGAAAAACGATATTAAAAGGACAAGTAAGTCATGTTGAATAACTGTCACAAAAATAAATAATGATTACGCCCCTTTGATTAGCTTTTATTATTTATATTTAACATATAAGCAAAATGGTACATAACAAACTCTTATATTTTGGCCCTGAGAGGTCAAATCGCGAAATGGACTTTTGATGTACACTTGGCAGGCCAAGACCTACACAATGATATATACATCATGGGTCTAGGACTTATGGTTGCTGAGATATAGGGCGGTCCATTATTAATATAGCTTATATAGTAAAAAACGGTACTTTATAAGGCCCCTTTTACGGCCCTGAGAGGTCAGATCGCGAAATGGAAAAAGTTATTTCTTGGCAGGCCAAGACCTACAAAATGATATATACATCATGGGTCTAGGACTTATGGTTCCTGAGATATAGGGCGGTCCATTATTAATATAGCTTATATAGTAAAAAACGGTACTTTATATAAGGCCCCTTTTACGGCCCTGTAAGGTCAGATCGCGAAATGGAAAAAAGCTATTTCTTGGCAGGCCAAGACCTACAAAATGATATATACATCATGGGTCTAGGACTTATGGTTGTTGAGATCTAGGGTGATGACAGACAGACAGACAAGAAATGACTTTTCCATTTCGCGATCTGACCTCTGAGGGCCGTAAAAGGGGGCTTAGTACCGTTTTTTACTATATAAGCTATATTAATAAAGGAGCGCCCATTCTCAGCAACTATAAGTTCTAGACCCATGATGTATATATCATTTTGTAGGTCTTGGCCTGCCATGTGTACATCAAAAGTTCATTTCGCGACAGGACCTCTGAGGGCCGGGCTTCAGGGCTCCTAAGGGGCTTATATATTATATGTACACCTTGTACGTTCAATAACCCGTTCATTTGGTGCGAAATATTGCAGCACGTAGTTTTACCAAGATTTATTAAGAAACTCATCAAATGAAATAGTAAGCTTGTGTTCTGAGTTTAATTGAAAATATCAGAGCTATGCAACAATTGACGGAGTTTTCGGACGATTAAATGACTATAATTTCGAATGTTTTCAATTATGAGTCCTATTTCAGTAACCACAAACCACTTGTAGTTAGATTTAAAAGAAAATAATTTTGTTTTCAAATATAAGAAAACGTCTTTTTAATATCTTTTTTCAGATATATGCATTACACAATTGAATTTATAAACATTTACAAAATTTACAAATATTTACTGAAAGATAGCATACGTACTGATACATAATACGAAAATGCTGTAACACGTCCTGTGTCCAGAATGGAACAGGCTTAATTGCTATTGTCCCCGTTTTGTCTGTCTGTCTGTCTGTCATCACCCTAGATCTCAACAACCATAAGTCCTAGACCCATGATGTATATATCATTTTGTAGGTCTTGGCCTGCCAAGAAATAACTTTTTCCATTTCGCGATCTGACCTCTCAGGGCCGTAAAAGGGGCCTTATAAAGTACCGTTTTTTACTATATAAGCTATATTAATAATGGACCGCCCTATATCTCAGCAACCATAAGTCCTAGACCCATGATGTATATATCATTGTGTAGGTCTTGGCCTGCCAAGTGTACATCAAAAGTCCATTTCGCGATTTGACCTCTCAGGGCCAAAATATAAGAGTTTGTTATGTACCATTTTGCTTATATGTTAAATATAAATAATAAAAGCTAATCAAAGGGGCGTAATCATTATTTATTTTTGTGACAGTTATTCAACATGACTTACTTCCCGTACCTTGTTTTATGTGTAGCTGTTACGTCAGACAATTGAATTTATAAACATTTACAAAATTTACAAATATTTACTGAAAGATAGCATACGTACTGATACATAATACGAAAATGCTCTAACACGTCCTGTGTCCAGAATGGAACAGGCTTAGATTGCTTGTTTTTTTTAATGTAAAGATACACACTCGTTATCACTGACATATTAAAGTCGTCCTCGGGGAAAATGAAAAGTTCAGTGGTAGGCCTATGAGGCGTATGAATTTAGTGTTCCGTGGTGATAAACTTATGAATTTAGTTGTCCGTGGTGATAAACGTATGAATTTAGTGGTCCGGGGTGATAAACGTATGAATTTAGTGGTCCGTGATGATAAATGTATGAATTTAGTTGTCCGTGGCGATAAACGTATGAATTTAGTGGTCTGGGGTGATAAACGTATGAATTTAGTGGTCCGTGGTGATAAACGTATGAATTTAGTGGTCCGTGGTGATAAACTTATGAATTTAGTGGTCCGTGGTGATAAACTTATGAATTTAGTGGTCCGTGGTGATAAACGTATGAATTTAGTGGTCCGTGGTGATGAACTTGTGAATTTAGTGGTCCGTGGCGATAAACGTATGAATTTAGTG
>JAGDYQ010000278.1:836399-901399 GCA_021962125.1 Bulinus truncatus | reverse complement strand
GTATACTGGTGCAATGCTTGTATACTGGTACAATCCTGGTATACTGGCGCAATGCTTGTATACTGGCGCAATGCTTGTATACTGGTACATTCCTGGTATACTTGCGCAATGCTTGTGTACTGGTACATTCCTGGTATACTGGCGCAATGCTTGTGTACTGGTACATTCCTGGTATACTGGCGCAATGCTTGTGTACTGGTACATTCCTGGTATACTGGCGCAATGCTTGTGTACTGGTACATTCCTGGTATACTGGCGCAATGCTTATATACTGGTACATTCCTGGTATACTTGCGCAATGCTTGTATACTGGTACATTCCTGGTATACTGGCGCAATGCTTGTATACTGGTACATTCCTGGTATACTTGCGCAATGCTTGTATACTGGTACATTCCTGGTATACTGGCGCAATGCTTGTGTACTGGTACATTCCTGATATACTGGCGCAATGCTTGTGTACTTGGACATTTCTGGTATACTGGCGCAATGCTTGTGTACTGGTACATTCCTGGTATACTGGCGCAATGCTTGTGTACTGGTACATTCCTGGTATACTGGCGCAAAGCTTGTATACTGGTACATTCCTGGTATACTGGTGCAACGCTTGCAGTTCTCCGACTCGAGCCGTTAATTTCATTCCTCTAGCTTTAGGCTCGCGGGAGACGTATTGTGGCCACTGTGCTGCCTCCATAGTCATAGCTGCCCCGATCGTTTATAACATCGCTGTTTCACGGTTTTAATATCATTAACCCATCCAGTGACTCTAAAAAAAATGTCTCCCCCATTTCGTATCAATTGTTTTTTTTTTAATTAAAGTGATGTATGCCCCTCCCCCCAATCTGCCCCTCTCTTGTTACCCCCCAATGACATTACCGCGACCCCACCTACCCTACTCTATGTGAACGATTTTCTTCATTATCTGGTATTTAATATTTTTTTCTTTAAATTGAGATCTTGATAAATAAAAATGAACAAATCAACTTCTTTTCAGTGAACGAGGCATTCGGTATTAGTTTGGGGGATTTAAAGGGGGGGGGGGGTAAAAGTTACCGTGTTGCAACGTAGTTTCATGTTTATCTGTGTCTTAGTGTCCAAGTTGACTTATGGTGGGTGTTGTGGGACGACCACACATTCCTGTTTAACCACACGAGCAAAAAAAAAAGTGTATGACCCTTGTGACACTGCGCCAGGGTCAAGGTGTGAGTGTGGGGTTGAGGGGTAGGGTCGTACTGTAGAACAATATCAAATACTGGTTGTGTGTTGGTGTGTGTGTGTGTTGATGTTTGTGTGTGTGTTGGTGTGTGTGTTGATGTTGTGTGTGTGTGTATGTTTCTTTAAACAGAAGTATATATTTAATAACGTTGTACATGTCTACTATTAAAATTGTAAAACAACAGCACTATCATTATGGTGCCTTGGGAAACCATCACTGACCAATTTGTTATTGCGATAATGAACAATGAATAAAGTCGTACATTTTCAAAAGGGAATTCATAAATGATGGTGACTGTTTACCGTACAGAGAGATGAGACCTGCCACCGTCCAGGAAGTGAAGTTGTTACCTGAACATTCTCCAGTTCCTGATAAATTGCATTGGTCCTTTCCTCTGTTAACTTTTGAAATCAAACTGTTAATTAGTCACTCGATATCATTCCATGTGTTGTTTGTGTGTAATTTAATAAGAGTCATGTGATTTACGTTGTTTGTCATGATCTGCGAAGCAATCATACAGATGCTTTTGCGTCTCTATAATTTTCGAACCCGGTTGTGTATCCACCCGTTGTGTATCAGTGCGCCCCGGTTTATTCAGATTCATGTATTCTACCGGAGCAACTACAAATATATGAAAACAGGTTGTGAACACGTGGGCATTACGTTTAACTGTGATGCCAAAATATCATCACCAAAACCGATGATGATATTCGGAAGGTGTCACTCCGACTTCTTCCACTTTAAAAAAAAAAACAACTGGTGTCTTAATGTAACACTTTCATCTACTGTACGACATTTTTCAAAACATTTTTTTTACATCTATCTGCAATCTTAAATATGTGTGCACATTGATTCGTCAACTCTGCCATTTTTAGATAACGCATTCTTTTCAATGTGAAATAATCTTTTTTTAAACATTTAAAAAACCATTTAGCCTAACGTACACGGAGACGGGGGAGAGAGGAATGCGCTACGCTCTGCCCCATTGATTCCTCCGCTTGGCGTGTGGTTGTTTGGGTTTTTTTTTGTACAGGCTTCTGGTCCGGACATTTTATTGTTGACAATGACTCGTGACGTATTACACACATCGACGCGCTGGGGGGTTTTCTCTGTTGACAAGGTCGGGAATTTCGTCTACTGCGACACATTTCAATGTTATTGGCGATAAAAATAACCACGCACACACACACACACACACACAAGTTGTGTATGTAGGTTAGGACCAAGCACGTATGGCTGTGATCGTTATGTTGGGCGATGTAAACACGTTGTACAGTTGACGCTGTATGATAACGCCATTGAACCCAGCCGGTTGCCTTTCTTTGGCATATGGGAGACATAGGCAGAGCCTTAGATATATTTCTAGGGTGCAGATAATTCTTGACGATGCCCTCTTAGCACCAGATTAAATAAAAGGTAATATAGGAAGGGGTCAAACTACAAGAACGACACTGAATTCGCCCCCCCCCTCTCTCTCTCCTCGACCCCCAAACTTTTATTAATTAGTAAAATTTAAACACACCAGACTAGTAGATAGGTAACTCTGTGCCGTCTCCAGAGGAGGGGTGCGTTTTGAAGAGCTACAGTTTTTTCCCTGTTTTAAATAGGTTTATTACTGTGTTCGGTAAAAGTTGAATACTGCTAAACACTGTCCTGTGAATGAATCCCACAATTGAGCTTATCCATTAAAAGATAAAGTCATCTTCACTTTTCACATTGGACTTTGGGTGACTTCTGTAACTCATTCATTTAGAAATAGTAGTCAGTCAGTGACTATTGTGTCAACTCTTTTATTCGGCCAGTCTAGTACAGTGTCAATAGCGAAGGCTGATATGAAGGTCTCATAATTTGTAATACTTCTAGAGGAGGGGTGGGCAAACTTTTTCTACGGAGGGCCACATTGAAAACGTGATTGTTATCGGCGGGCCGCATACATATTTTGTCTACTTCAATTGCAATTTACAACGTATGAAAATATGATCTAATGATAATAACAATACATGTATTTGTCATTTTATTTCACATTCACACTCTATTACACATGAACATTACATTTTTTTAAAACAATAAATCAGTTCAGTACTACTTTGGTAATAAGACTTTACTAATCATATTAATTCAACTAAAGTTTATTGTTACCTGTCATAATAATTATGAAGACAAATGAGCATAATTTACATAAAAGAAGACCACAGAGTACATTTATAATTAATGAGAAGTTTGTAACAGTTCACAATTTCGCATAATGTTTGTGAACTGTGGAACCAGTTCACTGGTTGTGATTCGCATGACAGCATGTAAATTGCAGTCACCTAACATCGATCAGTTCTTAGACTCTGACGGGACGCATGCGGCCCGCGGGCCGTAGTTTGCCCACCACTGTTCTAGAGTGTTACGGGCTAACTTACGAATATTATTTCTAGAGTGTTACGGGCTAACTTACAAATATTATTTCTAGAGTGTTACGGGCTAACTCACTGTTGTGACCAGACAGGGAAACTAGGAAGTTGCCTAGGGGCCCCCCGCTGTTAAGCCCCCCCCACCCCGTTGGAATTTTTTTTTTATTTTTGCTGTCATCTAAAATAAATAAAAAGACTCAACAGCTAGGGCCTGATGGTCCCCCCCCCCACCCCCTTTGTTTGGTTTTTATGTGATGTGACAGCATGGCGCCTAGCGCCCTAAGATGTAACTTGGCTTAGCCCCTTCCCCCCCCCCCACCAAAAAAAAAAAAGTATGAATAGGGCCTGGTGGTGACATACATTTTATTCTAACTTATAACATATCACACCCCCCCCCCCCGAAACAACGAGCGATGTTCCTCATTTTATCTCTTTGGTTCTTTATATGAAATCAATTTTCCCCAATGAACGTAACCGGAGAAGAAGACAGAACTCCAAGATTTCCTTTTTTGACCTTGTCCTTGACCCGTCGGTCGTTATTTGGGGGGGGGGGGACCATCTATTTCTGTTCGGTATTGACAGGTCCGTTATTCTGGTGAAATAAGTTCTGTCTGGAATATGGGTGTACCACGCACTAGTTCCAGATTCCTGTTCTGTCAGTTAGTGTTACTTTGTGTTACTTTGTGAAGTTTTGTATTACTTTGTGTTTTGTTATTTTGTATTACTTTGTGTTATTTTGTGTTATTTCGTGTTACTTTGTGTTTTTTTTTTTTGTGTTACATAGTTAGTGTCATTTTGCTAGTGTTTCTTCTTGATGCTACTTTGTCAGGGCTATGTGTTACCAATATTGTCTATACTATTTTGTTAATGTTTCTCAGTTACTTTACCTCAATTAGTGTTCCTCAGATAATGTTCCTCAATTAGTGTTCCTCAATTAGTGTTCCTGAGTTAGTCCTACTGTTCCTCAATTTTGTTCCTCAGTTAGTGTTCCTGAGTTACTCCTACTATTCCTCAATTAGTGTTCCTCAATTAGTGTTCCTGAGTTAGTCCTACTGTTCCTCAATTAGTATTCCTCAATTAGTGTTCCTGAGTTAGTCCTACTATTCCTCAATAAGTGTTCCTGAGTTAGTCCTACTATTCCTCAATTAGTGTTCCTCAATTAGTGTTCCTCAATTAGTGTTCCTGAGTTAGTCCTACTATTCCTCAATTAGTGTTCCTGAGTTAGTCCTACTATTCCTCAATTAGTGTTCCTGAGTTAGCCCTACTATTCCTCAATTGTGCTCCTGAGTTAGTCCTACTATTCCTCAATTAGTGCTCCTGAGTTAATCCTACTGTTCCTCAATTAGTGTTCCTGAGTTAGTCCTACTGTTCCTCAATTAGTATTCCTCAATTAGTGTTCCTGAGTTAGTCCTACTGTTCCTCAATTAGTATTCCTCAATTAGTGTTCCTGAGTTAGTCCTACTGTTCCTCAATTATTGTTCCTCAATTAGTGTTCCTGAGTTAGTCTTACTGTTCCTCAATTTGTGTTCCTCAGTTAGTGATACTTTGTAACTTTGTAAGTGTTACTCGATTTAAGGTATCTCTGTTAGTTACTTTGTAAGTTAGCGTTATTTTGTTTGTGTTGCTTTATAACTAGGTTTTACTTTCTTAGCGTGACTTTGTTAGTTCTTGTCAACTTTGTTCTGGATTTGTTATCGATGGAAGGAATTGAAATTGAATAAATGATGAATTTTCTAAACGCTGCTTTCATTCATAGCAGAGTTAAACTGAACACATTTTTTCCCCAATATAAAAATGTCATGCCAGAATATCTTGAGGCTTCAGTTTAGCACAGCTACAGATAAAATATCTTGAGGCGTCAGTTCAGCTACATATATAAGCGCACATTTCATCCATTGAATCACCGAGAAGTTAGTTATTATGAAAGGTTTTCTATGGAAATAGTTTGGTGGATTAGAGACAAAAATATGCATTATGTTATATCTTTTGGTTGGGGGTGGGGAGGGGGGAACAGATGATCGTGCGTTAAAAAGTTCGACTGTCGACCAGAGGGTCCCGGGCTCGATCTCCAATGAGAGCCATGAGAAATGTTCAGGTCATGGTGAAAGGTCCCTCCATGTCTCCCGTTGTGCCTCCATTGCCATTGCGCTAATCGGCGATGGTGAGGTTGAAAGAAGGGCTCTACAAAAAAAAAAAAACACCTTCCCTTAGTTGTTTAAGGACCTAAGATAAAAACATATCAGACGTACTGGGACTACGTGTACACATATCAGACGTACTGGGACTACACATATCAGACGTACTGGGACTACACATATCAGACGTACTGGGACTACACATATCAGACGTACTGGGACTACACATATCAGACGTACTGGGACTACACATATCAGACGTACTGGGACTACACATATCAGACGTACTGGGACTACACATATCAGACGTACTGGGACTACACATATCAGACGTACTGGGACTACACATATTATTAAATTAACACAAATATGTTGGCTGTAAACATGGAGTTTTTTAAGTCTCGTTATCCAACACGTAGACTCCCTCCCCACCCTCTCCACACATGTCATATGAGGGTCCAGTAATGACCAGATAGATATATATTTAGATATGAGGGTCCAGTAATGACCAGATGGATATATATTTAGATATGAGGGTCCAGTAATGACCAGATGGATATATATTTAGATATGAGGGTCCAGTAATGACCAGATAGATATATATTTAGATATGAGGGTCCAGTAATGACCAGATGGATATATATTTAGATATGAGGGTCCAGTAATGACCAGATGGATATATTTAGATATGAGGGTCCAGTAATGACCAGATAGATATATATTTAGATATGAGGGTCCAGTAATGACCAGATGGATATATATTTAGATATGAGGGTCCAGTAATGACCAGATGGATATATTTAGATATGAGGGTCCAGTAATGACCAGATAGATATATATTTAGATATGAGGGTCCAGTAGTGACCAGATGGATATATATTTAGATATGAGGGTCCAGTAATGACCAGATGGATATATATTTAGATATGAGGGTCCAGTAATGACCAGATGGATATATATTTAGATATGAGGGTCCAGTAATGACCAGATGGATATATTTTAGAACCCAATGTAGTTGCTGTGAACATTCCCAATGTAATGGAAATCACAAGTTGCCTTCAGTTGTTTTTCCTTCAACCGCCCCTCGTGTGGGTGGGGGAGTGAGGGTGGGGGGTATACAGTCTCACGCCTGTTCACTGGTTCTATTTACATGATATCAATTCTTAATCCAAGTCATGAGGAAATGAAAGGGTTACTGTAGATTAACTTAAAGCCCTTGGGTGGGGGAGGGTTAAGAGATAGGTATTGTAACTGTTTTTTCTATGCCACACTATCCAATTTTTTAACGATAATAAAGTAGGAAACGTTCAAATATTTAGAATGGTGAAATGGAACTTCGGTTCACTGGTGAAATCTTTTGTCCCTGTGTGAACATATAAACATTTTCTCGTCATACGAAACTACCAGTTTGTTGAAATTCAATTTTTTTTTATAAGTGAAGAATATACTTTTTAAAAAAATTATTTATTTAGGGTGTTTATTTTGTTTTTCTTTAGTGTGTTTCAAATAATGCTGTGCACATTTATTTATACTGGAATGTTGTGTCAACCGTGTCAACAAATATTTATACTGGAATGTTGTATCTCCACACCGTGTCAACAAATAAACACGCGTGAAATTAGACTAATGGTTATTTTTAGTTGTTATAAACTATTTGTGAGGACTTTTTATGATTCCTTTTGTTTACGGACTGTATTTTGCAATCAGTGACATTTGTTTTATTCGTGTAAGTTTATGTATTGTTGTTAGTGGTTTTTATAATGTCAATGAATATTTTCACTCGCTTGCAGCCTGTTGTGTCGAGGCTTTTTGCAGTTCATTTAAAAAAAAATTATTAACATCTGCATGTTTTGAAGTCTGTAACTTTTTAAATGTAATGTGATATTGACTATTGTAGTCAAATTTAAACTTGTAACATTGACTTCTGTGACTCATGCCGCAAATAGTAGTGCAACTTGTGGCAGGGTCAAAGTTTAGGATTATTAATTTAAGTATCTTTATCGCACGTAAAATATATTTAAATTATGACTCCAGAAATTTTCGGAATCTTTGCCCTTTAGATAGAGCTCATTTAATCTGACATTTACTTAACAACAACTGTCTGTTCCATTGGCTAGTACTTCTTTAAAAGCTGGTCCACCAGTGGTTCTCAAACGTTTGCGATTCACGACCCACAAAAAAACAACAACAACCTGTTCGGTTATCTTGATCCACTTGTAAAGTAATGAAAGTGGTAAAAGAAAGAAAAGTTAAAATTTTGTATATTCTCTATTAACTAATTATTTACTACTAGCTGTTCCCTGCAAAACCTTTGCATAGAGTTATATCCCCTTAGGTTTTTATCGGGTTATTTTTTTTTTGGTTTCGGGCAGATCCGATTTTTTTCATGATTATATTTTCAACTGGAATACTGTTGTATTATTAATTCTTTACTTTCGATTTAACGCAGAACGCAAATCGCTAGTATTTTATTAGATTTTCGGCGACTCACACACTTTGAGAGTCACTGATATAAACTAATCAATCAGACATATGTGGTAAAAAGAAAGAAAAAAAAGTAAGGGGATTTAACGTTGTGTCTTTATTTGTATTCATATTTAAGAGCCTGTTAGAATTTTTGGGAATTATAGCTGAGTAGAACGTCAGCACTTATTTAGGCAAATATATTTGATGTGGTCATATAGTACTAGTCAAACAAACAAATGTTAATCTTCTCTGACCTTGGACCCACTGACCATTGCCCTCGACCGTCCATCATTGCCGTTTCAAGCTAGTTTAGTTCAGCCTTTTATTTAGGTCGTTTTGTAATTCTATTTTGGGACGGGGGAGGGGGGCGCACTGTCAGGAGTTTTAGTTTGTATTTAATCGCATCAAATGTAAAATTGAATCTTCTATTTACAATACATATTTGTATAGACATGTTGGTACTTACTTAGTGTTTACAATACAATACATATTTGTATAGACATGTCGGTACTTACTTAGTGTTTACAATACAATACATATTTGTATAGACATGTCGGTACTTACTTAGTGTTTACAATACAATACATATTTGTATAGACATGTCGGTACTTACTTAGTGTTTACAATACAATACATATTTTGTATAGACATGTTGGTACTTACTTAGTGTTTACAATACAATACATATTTGTATAGACATGTCGGTACTTACTTAGTGTTTACAATACAATACATATTTTGTATAGACATGTCGGTACTTACTTAGTGTTTACAATACAATACATATTTGTATAGACATGTCGGTACTTACTTAGTGTTTACAATACAATACATATTTGTATAGACATGTCGGTACTTACTTAGTGTTTACAATACAATACATATTTGTATAGACATGTCGGTACTTACTTAGTGTTTACAATACAATACATATTTTGTATAGACATGTTGGTACTTACTTAGTGTTTACAATACAATACATATTTGTATAGACATGTCGGTACTTACTTAGTGTTTACAATACAATACATATTTTGTATAGACATGTTGGTACTTACTTAGTGTTTACAATACAATACATATTTGTATAGACATGTCGGTACTTACTTAGTGTTTACAATACAATACATATTTGTATAGACATGTCAGTACTTACTTAGTGTTTACAATACAATACATATTTGTATAGACATGTCGGTACTTACTTAGTGTTTACAATACAATACATATTTTGTATAGACATGTTGGTACTTACTTAGTGTTTACAATACAATACATATTTGTATAGACATGTCGGTACTTACTTAGTGTTTACAATACAATACATATTTTGTATAGACATGTTGGTACTTACTTAGTGTTTACAATACAATACATATTTGTATAGACATGTCGGTACTTACTTAGTGTTTACAATACAATACATATTTTGTATAGACATGTCGGTACTTACTTAGTGTTTACAATACAATACATATTTGTATAGACATGTCGGTACTTACTTAGTGTTTACAATACAATACATATTTGTATAGACATGTCGGTACTTACTTAGTGTTTACAATACAATACATATTTTGTATAGACATGTCGGTACGTACTTAGTGTTTACAATACAATACATATTTTGTATAGACATGTCGGTACTTACTTAGTGTTTACAATACAATACATATTTGTATAGACATGTCGGTACTTACTTAGTGTTTACAATACAATACATATTTGTATAGACATGTCGGTACTTACTTAGTGTTTACAATACAATACATATTTGTATAGACATGTCGGTACTTACTTAGTGTTTACAATACAATACATATTTTGTATAGACATGTCGGTACTTAATTAGTGTTTACAATACAATACATATTTGTATAGACATGTCGGTACTTACTTAGTGTTTACAATACAATACATATTTGTATAGACATGTTGGTACTTACTTAGTGTTTACAATACAATACATATTTGTATAGACATGTCGGTACTTACTTAGTGTTTACAATACAATACATATTTGTATAGACATGTTGGTACTTACTTAGTGTTTACAATACAATACATATTTGTATAGACATGTCGGTACTTACTTAGTGTTTACAATACAATACATATTTGTATAGACATGTCGGTACTTACTTAGTGTTTACAATACAATACATATTTGTATAGACATGTCGGTACTTACTTAGTGTTTACAATACAATACATATTTTGTATAGACATGTTGGTACTTACTTAGTGTTTACAATACAATACATATTTGTATAGACATGTTGGTACTTACTTAGTGTTTACAATACAATACATATTTTGTATAGACATGTCGGTACTTACTTAGTGTTTACAATACAATACATATTTTGTATAGACATGTCGGTACTTACTTAGTGTTTACAATACAATACATATTTGTATAGACATGTTGGTACTTACTTAGTGTTTACAATACAATACATATTTGTATAGACATGTCGGTACTTACTTAGTGTTTACAATACAATACATATTTGTATAGACATGTCGGTACTTACTTAGTGTTTACAATACAATACATATTTGTATAGACATGTCGGTACTTACTTAGTGTTTACAATACAATACATATTTGTATAGACATGTCGGTACTTACTTAGTGTTTACAATTCAATACATATTTGTATAGACATGTCGGTACTTACTTAGTGTTTACAATACAATACATATTTGTATAGACATGTTGGTACTTACTTAGTGTTTACAATACAATACATATTTTGTATAGACATGTCGGTACTTACTTAGTGTTTACAATACAATACATATTTTGTATAGACATGTCGGTACTTACTTAGTGTTTACAATACAATACATATTTGTATAGACATGTTGGTACTTACTTAGTGTTTACAATACAATACATATTTGTATAGACATGTTGGTACTTACTTAGTGTTTACAATACAATACATATTTTGTATAGACATGTCGGTACTTACTTAGTGTTTACAATACAATACATATTTTGTATAGACATGTCGGTACTTACTTAGTGTTTACAATACAATACATATTTGTATAGACATGTTGGTACTTACTTAGTGTTTACAATACAATACATATTTTGTATAGACATGTCGGTACTTACTTAGTGTTTACAATACAATACATATTTTGTATAGACATGTCGGTACTTACTTAGTGTTTACAATACAATACATATTTTGTATAGACATGTCGGTACTTAATTAGTGTTTACAATACAATACATATTTGTGTAGACGTGTAGTGGACGAGTTTCATATTCTGGCATGCCTACATTACTAATAGGCCCGTAACAAGGAAGGCACTCTATGGGGCCACAGGCTAAAAAAAACTTTAATGCCGCATAATTTAAAAAAAAAAAAACGAAATTAGGAACCTGAAATGATCAGACCTTTGCCTTGATAGCCATGTCGCATGGGATCCCCTCCCTCTCTCCCCCCCCTGCCCCACCCCAACCCAGAACTTATGAACAATCGACGGGTGCCGCCAAGGTACTTCAGCATAGTGCCAACAAACTTAAGATTTCCCTGGGCCCTAAAAACATGAGAACTGCTCTGATTAAAGGGACGTCTAGAGACTCAAAACAATATCAAACTGACCTTAATTTACTTCAAAGTATTTTAAATTGTAGGACCGTGATGGCGTAATGGGTGACGGTCACAGCTAAATATAAATGGGGGTCACAGCTAAATATAAATGGCGGGTCACCCATTACGCCACCCCGGTCCTACAATTTAAAATACTTTGAAGTAAATTAAGGTCAGTTTGATATTATTTTGTTTGTGTCTCTAGACTTCCTACACAGTAGGTAGCCAGGACGGACGGAGTCCCCCCCCTCACACACACACACACACACTACCCTAACCAACTGAGATACATTTTTCGGTTTTCGCGACATTCCCTTCCCATCAAGAAAGCAGCCAAAAAAAAAATCCGAAAATAGAAAAAAACTGAATTAATCGTAGATATTCTTAATAAAAGCTATGATTAACATTTTCCCTGACTACAGAATGTATATCATGTCGACAAGCACCACAGAATGTATATTATGTGGACAAGCACCACAGAATGTATATTACGTGGACAAGCACCACAGAATGTATATTATGTGGACAAGCACCACAGAATGTATATTACGTGGACAAGCACCACAGAATGTATATTATGTGGACAAGCACCACAGAATGTATATTATGTGGACAAGCACCACACCCTTGATAATCTATTAGTGTCACTGCGCATGTGTACAATTTAACTAGGCATGTGTACTCTCAAGAGATCGCTATCGGTAGTCAATAGCTTTCTCTTCCTTTTCTACCCCACCCCCCAACCCACCAAACCAGAAGGGCGTAAATTATAGGTTCACTATTCCCCCCCCCCCTCTTTCTCCACTTTACATTCGACAAATGACGTTTGATTCCCTTCCCACCCACCTCCTCATTGTATTTCGTTATCCACATACATTTAAGTTACCAATAGCGTCCAGAAGTATCTAATTCCAGGTTTGACTCAGATCGATAGATCTAAGAAATTATAAAGTGTATTGACTGGACGATAAGCATAGCAGGTGCTAATTATAGACTTTAACAGCTCAGTCCCAGATAGGACTGGTGATAGTACAATGAGATACCTGGGATAGTACTTTTGAAGTTATACATACAACAGTGTCAGCGGCACAGTCAGATACATGGCACAGTACTTTTGAAGAGTTACTTCAGTTAAAGCGTGCAGTAATTTTATTACATTATAAACATTGCATCTCAGAAACAGTGAAATATTAATAGACATATCGTCATCAATCATTGTCACAAGCAAATATTTTATAAAATCTTCTAATGCTCATCCACCATTTACCGAGTACAGTAAAACGGCAAGGTTGTTGCTATTGATTTATTAAACTGAAATTGAGGCTGACCTAGATAAATTTGGTAATTTTAAAAATATTCACAATTGTTTTTTCTTCAGTTTGGTTTATATGAGGAAAAAAATACTATAATATGTAAAGCTTAGTTTTCCGTTCGTATAATGGAATAATTGGAAAATCCGAAATCAATTTTTACCGATTTTTCTGAGAAATTTTGAACACTTGTGTTCCCTCGTTGACAAAACACTATTTTAAAATTAATTAATTTGTGTAAGGAGTCCAAAGATAATGACTTTTTAGATAGATGTTTATATATAAAGCGGGAAATATGGGAAAGAGATTATAGATCATCGTACATATCTGTGAAAGAGAGGTTTAGCACAGGTTTATTGAGTTGTTTTATTTTTTTGTATGGTGTTTGTTTATTTCATAGTTTAAATAAACTTTACCAACAAAAGCAAGGGAAATTATTTAAAACAATATATTTTTTTTAAATCAACAGATATTTTTTTTTACAGTTTTTCGATTACACTTTAGGTACACTAATTGTTATAATTTATATTAGTTTCACAAACAAACCAGGAGAAATACTTTTGACCATTTTAGTTCCTTTACTGGAAAAGACGATGGGGTTAAATAAAGTTACTTACAAATAATGTTGTTAACACCATCGGCCCTAATAAAAAAAACTTAATACGTTGTTCTGGCTATTTTTAAAATTTTATGAATAAAAATATGAATGTTTCAAGAACAAATTATTTTATTATAATAGTAAACATGAATGTATTTATTTAAGTTTTAAAAATATTTTGTGTCTTCTCTGTTTCAGAAACAACAGTCTAATGTAGCGGAGAAGGGAACAGCTGGCCGAGGGGCAGTTTTCTGGACATTTTAAGATGCACTTGTATAAAGAAAGTGGTCATCAATGTGGTCTTGACCCTTTGACCCCTCCTGAACATGTATCCCAACGTGCTCGTCACAGAACTTATACTTATCCAGTCCTGACTTCTGATCAGTCATCTTTTGCACTGACCAGATCCGACCCACGGTCCTGTAAATATGACAATGAAATGGTGCTACTTTGGAAATGTGGAGC
This sequence comes from Bulinus truncatus, assembly GCA_021962125.1. Taxonomy (NCBI): domain Eukaryota; kingdom Metazoa; phylum Mollusca; class Gastropoda; family Planorbidae; genus Bulinus; species Bulinus truncatus. Next base: position 887,197 of record JAGDYQ010000278.1, on the reverse strand, counting down.
AGTTGCGGACAATCAGCCAGTGAGCGGTCACCACGACTTGGATCACTTGACCATCGACGAGGTGATGGGGGAGTTTGAAGATACGGCCAAAGATCATTGTGATAAATTGATGTCATATAACTGTGTACAGCTGTGTGTCAGTGTCTCTAATAATTTGCATAATGAGAATGTGAAAGGCGATTTGAACATTGATGCTCGCTCTAGAAAAGTGCCAGAGAAAAGGAAACCCATGAGCTCTGATACAAACTTGAATACATTGGCTAACAACTCTTTTGATGATTCCATCTGTAAAGAAACCAATCCCTCTTGTGATCTTGTGGGATCCTCTATCATAAAAAGACCTACATTTTGTGCGTATAAAAGTCAGAAGTGATTGCGATGAAAAGTTTGCCAGTGGCAGTTATGGTGATTTCGGTAGTTTGGGTGATGAGCATGTTGACGTGTATGACGATGATAGTAACGAAGATGATGATGAGGTATTTGTAGATGATACTGGTTTGAATTCAGGCAGTCAATATAAATCTCATGCAATGCCCGTGATTCACGTCCCAGTAACTTTGATTCAATGTCACAACCCATCTTGCCAAAGAATTTCTTCCTTAGAGCTAGCCAGGAGATGCTTCAAAAATTGTCACAGCTGCTTTGTGGCTTATTGTGGTCAGCCTTGTCGTAAACTGGACTGGGAGAGACACAAGACTTTCTCCTGTCATGGTAGCCGTATCATCAGCGCATGCAAGAGAGTGATCAGGTTCTGTAACGGAAACACAGAGGTCAAGGACATTTTGTCCAGGATAGCTCACCGCGGCTTTATCAGCATGGGTAGAGGCTGCATCATGCTGGGCTTCCCAGATGTGCCAGCAGCACTGGAGTTTGTGGAGACAGGTCTGAAAAGTCTGCAGCTAAAACCCATCTACATCAGAGCCCAAGATCTGAAATCAGAGCTTAAAAAAAGTCGACTTTTTGGTAATAACAATGAGCGTCTTTTGAACATGTGCTACAGTTATATTCCAGAGATGAAGTTTGTTCTCAATGTCGGTGTTGGGGTAGGTTCTAATCCATTCACACAAGACGGTCATTGTATTTTTTCAAATAAAAACACCAGATCATCTAGAATAAGATCATCAAGTTTTGAGAGTGATGGTGGTTACGGAAGTATAAGTAGCTTCAGCAATGCCAGACCTAATGACATGTCATACATGGCATCCAGTGATATCAGATACACATCTGACACTGTCATCCAGCGGTGCACCAAGCTCAGACTGAGCCCTCCTAAACAACTTTCAGTGGATCTAGAAAAGAGAAACTCACAGTGTGCCAGTCCATATGGACCAACTCTCATCATCGCTGGAGTTCCAGGGTTATCAATAGATAGAGCTGCTAGAAAAATGAGAGATCTTACCTTCTTGAATGTACAGAGGAAGCTCAGAGAAAGGGCAGTTAATCTGAAGGACCAGTTCCCTAGGGTGTATAACTCTCTTGTCCAGTTTGTCACCAGAGGGAGCCACTTCCCCTCACAGATAATATACCCCAGGGATACAAAGTCTGGGAAGTTGTTTATGTGTGTCCTGATGCCTGAATGTGAGCCTGATTTAGAGTGGACACATTCAGTTCGCTTACTGGATGACCTCGACCTATCTGAGAGAGGGATATGGAGGTGTGCTCAAATGACTAGGTTCATGTCAGCTGATCGACTCCAGGAGATGGGTTGGAATGTTACATATCCATGTGTAAAGACAGAAACTACACGTTCAGGTGTCATAAAGTATCCAGGTAACAATGTCACTGTTCATCCAAGCTGTGATGGCCTTAAATCTAGTAATAATTGCTGCACAAAAGCCAAACAAGCTGAAGTTACTTTATCAGACCAGGACCAGGACATTTATGATCATCGGTTCATTCCTCATGAGCTTCCATATAATGCTCACACCAGCACTTCAGACCATCAGAATTCATTCTTATCACCCAGGTTTAAATCCAAGCAAAACAAATCTCCTAATCGTAATAAGACTGTCTCTCCCTCCATAGAACAGCAGCTGGCAAAGTATCCACAACACTTATTGGGCTCCGCATCTCTTGGCTACTGTTGGTCACACCCATCATCATCTTCATTAATATCTAGTAATTTCTTAGATAACAGATCATCATCAGTAGCTCATAAAACTTTAGACAACAGATCTTGCTTTGTCACCTTGCCAAGACAAATTTGCTCAGACTGGTAGTTGGCATGCTTTCTTGTTAATTGATTTGAACAGAATCATTTCATTCAAATACCTTAATTCCCTTTGAAGACTAAAAATTGTTGAATGCATTATAAAAAGTGTTATTCTAGACCAGGGGTGCTGAACCTAAAGCTTAAATGCAGCAGATTTGAAAAAAAAATTGCACAGGGCAGATATAGTAGATAACAGTTGTGTTTAATATTTGTAAATGATTAAAAAAAATTTTAAACAATAAAAAGGGGAAAATATCATTTAATATGGTTTTTACTTATTGGAATCGATTTGTTTTGTTTTAAAAATTACAATTAAATATGATTTTTCTTTCAATTTTAATAAACCAAAACATTAGCATTATAAAAATTTCTGAAACTTAAATAATTGTTTCTATGACAACATAAAAATGGTTCATCACCCCTGGTAAAGGCATTTTCTCATTGACATTTGTTTATTTATATTTTTATCTTCCAAAGTATTTTTTTTCATATCATACTAACCAATTCATTTGTCATCAATGAAATACGTCTGAAGATTCAGACAGTGTGTACATATAGTTCAACCTCTCATAATCCTGCAACTGTAACACCATGTGTAACCTTTGTAAATATTTTAGTTATAAAAAAAATAATGGTGCTTGTTGAAGAATTTAGTATTTTTTTAAATGATGATGATAATAATGTTTTTTCTTTCATATCTTAGAGTAATTATATTGATTATTATTTTGAGAAAGTTTTTAACTTTGAAATAGAAAACAGGTCTTTGGATTATCATTCTATTGGCTTAACATACTTACAGTTGTATATTTATTTTGATTTGTGTTATTTAATTATTTTATTGGCGTTTTATTTCACTGATTTTATTAACGTTTTATGAAATGTAGAATTTTATTGACCTCTATGCATTATCCATAATTTTTGTTTGTTTGGTATTTTACTGCAAGCCAAGATCTTTTTTCATATAACACTAACCTCTTACTTACTTTCATCTATGCTTTTGAGCTAACTTTGTAGCTTTTATAACATTCATTTTTTAATACATGTAATAAATAAAAGACCTGATTTTATTAGATTAGTTTTTTCATGAGAAATAAAGCAAATTTATTGCTTAAGTTATTTTTTTAAATTGAGTTTTAACCCTTTCTTACTATATTCCAGTGTACATGCTAAGCATTATCTTTGATAGATCATGTATGATGTTTGTAGGCCACTGTATACTATTACCTTCTACACATTTTGTTTTAGATATATTACAATATCTTTTACAAATTTTGCTTCATTCTTTGCTGATTTGTATCAGACTATTCTTTTTCATGTCTTTTTTTGGAAAAGATTAAACATTTAGAATAATATGGATATATTTTATCTGTTTCTTAAATTTACAATGATTTAATTAAATTGTTCTTTGTGGATTTTGGTTAATTTTAACCAGGTTTTTTTCACATGTTTAACATTGTTTAGTTTTTCATACTGTTTGCAATATTTAATCTTTTATCCAAATTTTCATGCAATATTTTAATTTTATTTGTATTCCATTAAATGACATGAATAATGTCTTTTTTTTTTACTCGACAGACCTATGTACTATGATAATATCATCTTTACATTAAAGTTACAATTAGCAGACTGTTTTTTTAATTTTAAGAAATGTAATTTGCATATTAAATATTATTAAATTTAAACTGTAATTATTACTATTTACTTTCAGAAAGATTATTCATTATAAAAATTGTGTAATTTTTTTGCTAATTATATATTTATTTATATAAATATATAGCCTATATGCACTTATGTATGCATAGGATGAAGCTAAGGTTATGATTTCTGTTAAAAAAAAACATAAAGAAAGGGAGGCAACCTAAATTTGTTTAAAAATGAATGTTTACTTATTTTAACTAAAAACATGATTTGTGTTAAGTCCCCCATTAAGTAGAAATCTTTTGTTTTTAATGCTTACTCTATAAAGTATGCTTTCTTTAATTTGTTTGCTCAATGCTACAAAGCTTGTCAAATATCAATTTCAAATTGCTTTCAGTTCATCCTCCCAACTCCCTGAGAAGTCTCTAGTTCAATCATGAAACTTTATATTTATATTATATGGCATCTATTTATGTATATCTTTTTTATATATTGTGAATATATTTTTATGTAAGTCTTTCTTATTTTCTCACAATTAAATCATTACAGTTTTTATGATTGCAGTTTTATGTTTTCAATTTAAAAAGAAAAAAAAAATCTAAAAAAAAATTGTTCAAGGCCTTGGGATTAATTCCCCATTTTTCTATTTTCTTTCACATTTCATGAAATTCAAAGAACAAGCTCTATTTATATATGTTCTAATTTATAATGTGTATAGTTGTAGACAATAGAAATATTATTCAAATCAGTAATGGTGATCTATTTATTGAACTATATGCAAGAAGAAAAAAAAAGTTCAAAAATAAACATAAATAAATATGGTATTTTAAAAACTAGAATTAACTTTGTTTTGTTGTGTTTTGATTTTCAGTGTATTGGTTGGTCTTCTCCATAGTTTACCTGTTTTATTTTTTCATTGTGTGTAATTTAATTTAAAGATGTAAACTCAATTTTGGAGAACAAATTATAGTGTCAAAAGTTTTGGAAATAAATATTAATACATTAATGAAAAATATACATTGATTTAAATTAGAAAAAAAAAAATCAACAAAAAACAAGTGAGTTAAACATTGAACGTCTTTCTATGAACTCTTTAACATCTCAAAACTTCTCTGACCTGAACTAGGGTTAAATCCAAGAATAGGCGAACTGAGGCCCACTGGCCAAGTATGGCCAGATTTTTGATATTAGATCAGGCCATGTCTTTAAAAACTTAAATGTTTGAAGTTTAATTTATAATAGTTCATATGAACACTCCACCAATATCCTCATTGTTTCTTCACTTCTGTCTAATTTAAGAGTAATTGGTAGCCCACGATTCAAAAGTGTTTGCACATCCATTGTTAAATTCATTATTTTATATTTCTGAAAAGTACTTAAAAAAAAACAAAAAAAAACTATATCTTTGCCTTTATTTGGTCAATGCTCATTGACACATTGAATAGTAGCAGTGGTTCTATGTTTAATTTAATGACAGCAACAAATTAACCAACTTTTACACTCACACACAACAGAAGAACAAACACATAAGAAGATTAATTATAAACACTTCTTAATAGGCATATTAAAAATTATTTTTAGATTTATCTTAGCTAAATTTAATTATGTTTTACAACAATCAACATATGATTAAAGCCATATTAAAAAAAACAAACTTTTAAGCCTAAATTACACCAATTAACACATAATCAGAGGGATATAAAAATATTTTAATAATTATTAATGCATTAACTTATCATCACAGTACAGTAATTCAGGTCTGAAGTATTACGTTTGTTTACGAAATATTTCTCTGTGAAGACCTCGAATAAATAAAGTGGCTAGTGTAACGCTTGCTATTGTGACGTAACTGCTGGGAATTCCTAGAATTTTCTGCTCAGCTAGAAAAGAACACAGTAAGGTATACCACAGTAAAGAAAAATACAGTAAGAAATAATACAATATTTCCTTTTCTTTACGACATACCATGGAATGACTTTAGCACAGGGGTGGGCCTTTATTTAGAGTCTCGGGCCACATTGGGCTCATAAATTTGACCGGCGGGCCGAGCCACGATCAGAGATATAAATTAAACATCAAAATATCATAGCATCAAATGATTATGATGTGCTTCAGTCTGAAACGAGTAGCAGGCTTTGACTCGCGGGCCCCCAGTTTTATTCTAACAACAGATGTCTCAATGCTAGCACTTGCTCGCTGTGCACCTGAATGACGTGCATCAGCCAGGAAAACTATTTGGATTAAGGACATGCTGATGGACAATTTCTATTAATTTTTGATGAGAGTCCATCACACAGAATTTCTAAGACTCGGATTCCCATCAGCCCCGTAGCGTGAAAATTCTACAGAAGGGGCCAGCTCGCACAGCAGGGGGCAGGTAATACATTTTACTAAATAGAACAAATAACCAGAGGGGGTCAGACAAAACGCAGGGGGCGGCCCCCTGGCCCCCCGCACGCTATGGGCCTGATTCCCATTGTGCCCATAATGCCTTTAAAAAGGTTCTGTATATACCTAACAATCCTACACACATATATATATAAATTATATATATATATATATATATATATATATATATATATATATATATATATATACTAGTTGCAAGTACCCGGCTTTGCCTGGGTTTAAAATAAGGTTTTCTGTTTACCTTTTTGTTTTCTCCCTCCCCCCCTCCTCCCCCTCCCTCCCCTCCTCTTTACCCCTCTCTCTCTCCCTTTCTCCCTCCCTCTCTCTCCCATCTCTCTCCCTCCCTCCCTCTCCCATCTCCCTCTCTCCCCTCTCCCCCTCCTTCTCTCCCCCTGTCCATCCCCCCTCCCTCCCTCTCTCCCCCTTCCTCCTTCCCTCTCTCTCCCTCCCTGCCCCCTCTCTTTCTTTATCTCTTCCTCACATTACTCCCATCCTCTCTCTCTCCCTCTCTCCTTCCCTTCCTCTCTCTCCCTCCCTAACCCCCTCTCTCCCTCCTTTCCTCTCCCTCCCTCTCCACCTCTCTCTCCCTCCCCCTCTCTCCCCCTTCCTCCCTCGCTCATTCCCTCTCTCTCTCCCTGCCCCCCTCACTCTTTATCTCTCCCTCCCTCTCTCCCACCCTCTCTCCCTCCCTCCCCTCTATCTCCCTCCCTACCCCCTCTCTCCCTTCGTTCCTTTCTCTTTCCTTCCCTCCCTTTCTCTCTCCCTCCCTCTCCCTCTCTCTCCCTTGTTGTGTACAGGATCTTTCGGGGGCCCTTAATCTTCACTCCTTCGTCACTACTTCAGATATGTTAACATTCAGCCACCTAGAACCAGCAGAACACCGCTAATACTTCACATTGAACACTTCAACTATCCAATCAGTAAAGGAACAACATATTCACAAGAACAAAATAATATAGTTTCATCCTTAAAATATATACATATAGAATGATCACAGAAATCACAATAAGTCCAGATACATAGTGTGGCCATCAACAGCTCAACTTCTACAAGTGACTACCTCTGGCTGTGTCACCTCAACTACTGACCACGTCCCACACCCTAGACTACTGACTAGTCCGTGTTAACTATCCCCCGGTTTCCTACCGTGAACTCCTTTTACGCTCAAAAACACGCCATGCCCTTTAACCCGTCAGCTGACCCAACACAGCTCGCACACCCCCATATACTATCATAAACCAATGCACAACACTCCCCCACGGCCCCTTTAGTGTCAAACATATTAGAGTTTGGCACTTTATACCACCAACAATATATTACATAATATTCCCAAAACTACCACCGTTTGAACTACAGTCAAGTATTAGCTCATAAACTTCCACGTCGGTAATACAATATACTAATCAATATTTATGTGGGAACATTATTACAAAAGTATTTGACAACTTACATATACATATGGCCACATAATAAGTAACAAGCTGTCAGCTGTGTAGCCAAACAAATGGAATATAAATTAAAATCAATTAAATGAAAATAACTGGTTTACATGAAAATGTCAAATCAATTACAAAGAATATCAATTCAATTACATGAAAGAAAAAACATAGCAATAGTGTCATTGTTGACGACAGTTGGCGTAAACTCTGGGGTCTGGCTCGACATAGTTCAGTTAGCAGTGGTCCATAGGCATTCTTCCAGCGACACCCAAGCATAAGTGTAGACCCCCAATGTCTATCTATGTGCTGCATCTTGAGAGGATGTCAGCAATGACATTGTCCTCTCCTGGTATTGTCTGTATGACGAACTTATAGTTCTGAAGCATTAGTGACCACCGAGCCACTCTGTTATTGATTTGTTTCTTCTGGTTGATAAACGTCAACGGGGCGTGGTCGGTGTATAATGTAAAAGTACACCCCAAGAGATATTTTTCTAATTTAGTGATACACCAGATTAAAGCTAGACCCTCTCTCTCCACCGTTGCGTAACGAGTCTCAGCCGGCAGTAGTTTCCTGCTGACATACATCACTGGATGGCAGATGCCCTCGGGGTCCTTGTTCATTAGGCACCCCCCTATTGCATATTTAGAGGCATCTACAGCTAGGAAAAAAGGTTTTGAAATATCCGGTCAATGTAACATATCACATCCTGTCTGTGAGAAAACAGTTTCGCCATCATTCTGTTGAATGTTGCGGGCGCGTTAACGAGGCCGAAGCTCATATAGTTCCACTGGAAAAGCCCAAATGGTGTAACGAACGCTGTTATTGGTTTTGAACTGTCCGTCAATGGTATTTGCCAATATCCGCGCGATAGGTCAAGCTTTGTAAAATACTTGGCATTGGCCAACTTTCCTATGATATCGTCAGCACTTGGCATTGGGTACGAATCAAACAGTTATGCTGTTAACCTTCCGGTAATCCACACATAACCGTACACTGCCGTCTTTCTTCCTCACGAGAACTATCGGGGACGCATATGGGGACTCAGATTGCTCAATAATTCCTATAGCAAGAAGTTCGTCCAATTCGTTTTTCAGTTTATCACGGAGGTGCAATGGGACTGAATAAGGTTGGAGTCTGACTGGTGTGTTATCCGTGAGGCTGATGTTGTGAGTGATCGCCCTTGTTTTCCCAGGCTGATCCGTCAATATATTTCTATAATTATGTAATATCTTAATAATCTCCCTTGCTTTGCTGTCCTCTAGATTTTGCAAGTTTACATTTAGGTATGTACTATCATTGTGTATCTCCGGGGTCCTAACATCATCTAGGTCATTTCCTGACGGTTCGTCCTCGTGTAGGAGAGTACAGCAGGCTCCAGCATCAGTCACCAGACCCGTCGGTCGACGGTTGTATTTTTTCAGCATATTTATGTGAAAAGATTTCAGCTTATTATTGATTTCTATCTCATAATCCACCTCGGACAGCTTCCTTTTCACTGTAAATGGACCCTGCCATTGTATGAATAACTTGTTTCTTGGGTCAGGTAAGAAAAGAAGCACTTCATCATTTTCCTGAAGGCACCGCAAAGTTTTATTTTTGTTGTGTCTCTTACGGTACTTATCTGATTTTTGAGATATATTACGTCCCGCCACCCGACATGCTTGTATAATTCTCCCCCTCGTGTCTATGACAATTTGGTATGCATTTTTCACTTCACTTTTCAGGCTTGGTTCGCATAGTATATCTCTATATAACTCTAATGGACCTCTTACATTTACCCCGTAAACCATCTGAAAAGGAGAGAACCCTGTGGACTCGTGTATGTTCTCTCTGTGAGCAAACAAAACTGACGGTAGGTACTTGTCCCACTCTTGAGGACTTTGACTCACTATTTTATTCAGTGCCTGTTTTAACTTTCCGTTGTATCTTTCACATATTCCGTTGCTCTGTGGGTGGTACGGTGTCGTAAATATATGCTTTATTTTTAAAAGACACTCCAATTGATGAAACACCTCTGAAGTAAACTGTGACCCTCTGTCTGACAGTATCGTTTGGGGGAACCCAATCCTTGTAAACATTGTGTACAGAGCGTGTGCCACATTCTGAGCGGTAATGTTAGTCAGTGGTACGGCCTCAGGCCATCTTGTACAGACGTCCACTAATGTTAGAATGTACTTATGACCTTGAGATGATTCTATTGGCATAGGCCCAATCAAATCTATTGCCACCTTTTCGAATGGGTTTTCAACGATGTCAACTGCCTGTATCGGAGCATGTATATGTTTCCCTCTTGGGCCCTTGCGCTGACAAATATCACATCCTCGAATGTATTCAGCAATCGTCTTGTGTATATTGGGCCAATAGAACTGTGACAAAATTTTTTGTTTTGTACTCCTAATGCCCCTATGGCCGGCCATGTCACCATCGTGGGCTATGCGTAAAATTTTCGCCCAGTACGACTGTAGGGCCACCAGTTGTATTGTTGATTGTTTCTTTCCTTCAAATTTCCGGAATAAGACTCCATCCTTAAGAAACAGCCCCGATCTAGGATGGTCCCCACTGTTATTTTGTGTTGCTTTATACAGGCGTCCTATTACCGTGTCCGTGGCTTGTTCTAGGGCCATATTATGTCCACTATTGATAGTTCCCTCTGTGGTTACTGGGGCTATCTTTTCTCCCGCCTTAGGTTCCTCAGGTTCTTTAGGTGCTGCTTTCCCGCTTCGTGTCACGACCACATTACTGACATCATTACATGGAGTGTCGTCACATCCCGTGTTATCTCTAATCCAACGTAGAATATCATTGTCTGAGCACTCTTTTATACCCGAAATATTCCCCACAATCAGGTCACATACAGGGTTGTTGACTACATATGCCTCGACATTCCCTGTAAAGTATGGTGTCGCGATGTGTATTACCGCCTGAGGTAGTCTATGTTCCTCACCCGTAAATGATGTCATCATCTCATATTCCCCAGTGTATTGTGATTGTTCTACCAAGCTTTTGCGGACCGTTATCGTTGTGCATCCTGTATCTCTTAAAAACTGCACCGGAGTCGCGTTGACATAGCCCGGGTAGAACTTCAGTTGTCCGTGGCGCGATACGATGGCTAAGCTTGTATCTTTCCGTTCTCCTTTTCGCACGTTTAGTTTGTTGAGGTTTTCCGGATACGTGTCATCACGTTCACATGTATTGGGAGCATACCTCCTGTACCGATACGGATTCGTACCACGTTGAACTCTGCCTGGGTCCCTAGTGACTCGCAGTTTGCAGTCTCTCGCGACATGATTTGGTCCATTACAAGCATAGCATCGAATACCCGCATCGCCAGGAGAGGGACTTCTGTTCATGCGGAAATAGTTACTTCTATCTTGAGTCAGATTTGCGGGTCTAGGTCTGATTTCTTTACGCACTGCAAAGCATGTGTCAATGGTATGCTCGGGGTCACCATTTGACATGGGTCTGTCAGGGTGGGCATCTCTATAAAGCCGCATAATCTTAACCATATCCGTGGTCGACCGTGGTTCCCTCTCCTGTATGAAGGATGTGAGGTCAGTTGTGCAGGAGTGGGTTATCCTGTCAATCACGATAAAATCTCTAATGTCTTTGACAGTGTTGCCCACATTGGCACACTGTAACCACTTGTCAAAGAACCCCACCACGTTGTTCACAAAAGTCTGAGGGTCCTCTTGGGTCGCTGGGCGACTATTGAAAAAAAGTGTCCTAAACCGAGCAGCGTTATGGCCATATGCGTTCAGCAATTCCAGTTTCATCCTGTGATAGCTACTGTCGTCTGCCATATCGTACTTCTGGCACAGGGTCAGCGCCCTGCCCTGCACCAGGTTGGTCAGGATGTTCGCCCACTCCGTTTCCGGGATCTTTTGTGCCCTACAGTTATCTTCGAACCTTTTGAGGTAAGCGTCGATGTCATCTTTTGCCTCGTCGAACTCCCGTATCTTTTTCCTGTACCACGGGATCGGATTCACGTTCCCGGCCTGACCTAATTCGGTTTTCCTTATCTCTATCTGCAATCTCTGCATTTCTAATTGATATTCCCTCCGTTTGATTTCTTCCTCTCTCTCCTCCCTTCGCTTTAGTGCCTCTTCTTCTCTTTCCCGCCGTTTGATTTCTTGCTCTCTCTCTTTCTGTTTGAGTTCTTCATCTCTTTCTTTCTTTAGTTCCTTCATTTGTTTATCCACGTGCTTAATTAGTTCCTCCCCTTCTAGCATAATTACTTCTTTTGTGAGTCTCACTATTCTCTCCCGAGCCTCAACAAGTGATAGCAACTGGGCCATTTTTTTTTCTTTAACGGAATCTGTGTTTACAAATTAATAATACAAGCAAAACTGCTGCTCCACCAATGTTGTGTACAGGATCTTTCGGGGGCCCTTAATCTTCACTCCTTCGTCACTACTTCAGATACGTTAACATTCAGCCACCTAGAACCAGCAGAACACCGCTAATACTTCACATTGAACACTTCAACTATCCAATCAGTAAAGGAACAACGTATTCACAAGAACAAAATAATATAGTTTCATCCTTAAAATATATACATATAGAATGATCACAGAAATCACAATAAGTCCAGATACATAGTGTGGCCATCAACAGCTCAACTTCTACAAGCGACTACCTCTGGCTGTGTCACCTCAACTACTGACCACGTCCCACACCCTAGACTACTGACTAGTCCGTGTTAACTATCCCCCGGTTTCCTACCTTGAACTCCTTTTACGCTCAAAAACACGCCATGCCCTTTAACCCGTCAGCTGACCCAACACAGCTCGCACACCCCCATATCATATCATAAACCAATGCACAACACCCTCCCTCTCTCCCCCTCCCTCCCTCCTACCCTCCTTTCCTCTCTCTCCCCACCTGCCTCCCCCCTCTGTCTCTTTATCTCTCTCTCCATCCCTCTCTCTCGGAACAGACAGACAGACAGACAGACAGACAACAAATGCGTCTTATAAGTATAGAGATTATTCTGAAAAAAAAAATTGAAAAAAAAAAAAAATTGAAAAAAAAAAAAAAAAATTTCACTGTCGGGATATGAACCCACACATAGTCGGCTAAATTTGAGTCACGGCCAAGCGAGTAACCGACTGTGCTAGCGAGCCACACAAACATAATCTCAATTTTTAATAGGTTATGCGCGCAAGTTCTATTCGGAAAATGACGTCACAGAGGAATTTTATTTATGGCGCCGTCGAGATTACTTTAATATAGCAAAATACTAAAATAAAAAAAAATTAATTACAATTAAACTACACATCGAGATGAAACGAAACCTGTCCTATAACCTTCCTCATGTAATTATGTGTATGTGTAACAAATTTCACATTATTTGGTTATCTGGATCTTGAGTTATAAGGGAACAGACAGACAGACAGACAGACAACAAATGCCTCTTATAAGTATATATATATATATATATATATATATATATATATATATATATATATATATATATGTATATATATGTGTCTGATGTTTCAATCCTCCCTGTTAAATCAGAGAGTACACAAATAAGTTATTATGGACATTTAAACTTCGCGCGTTTCCAAAACGAGGCTGACTTACTTTCCTTTAAGATGAGTTTCCTCAGCAGATGCTCGTAAGCGATGTAGGACCGTTGTGACGTCACCAGAATCAGACCGCCGATGAGAATGTTGGTCAGCAGCAGGATGAAGAACCCCCTCACTGCCCCCTGGATGTTTCTGGTGTCCAGCGTATTGACCGTCACAATAACACCCACACAGCCTGGGGGTGGGGGGGGGGGAATAACAAAAACAGCAGTATTCGAGACAAACTCTGTAATAACACGACAGATTCATTCTATGACTATGTATTCATGTTTCTGTCACTATGTTTAAATGTATATACTAATCAAGCGGAGATCCCCTAATCGATGAAAAACTTGAGACACTGATAGATGTACGTGAATTCACTCTCCTATACAAAACAATGGATCCCCCCCCCCCCACACACACACACAAAGAATGGAGACCCACTAATAAATGGACTTGATTTTACTCACCAATACAAAAGACAGCGCTCACAAAGTTGACCAGCGAGTGACCCGTCCTGGCCCAGATGAACGTGTGAAACATAATCCAGCACAGCAGCCTCCACCTGTCGGCAGGGTAGCTCTCCGTGGCCCACGCCCACTGACCCGCGGGAGACCAGCGATCCTCGCCGCAGAAAAAGAACCATTTGATCACTTTGCTGGGTGACGTCATCTGTCAACTGTAACCATAGAGTGACGTCATCTGACAACTGTAACAATAGAGTGACGTCATCTATCAACTGTAATAATATAGTGAGGTCATATGTCAACTTAAACGATATAGTGATGTCATTTGTCAGCTTTAAAAGTAGATTGATGTCATCTGTCAACTGTAACACGGGAGTGCCAAACGGTAACAATAGACATCATATGTCAACTTTAACAAAACCAGTAGCTCTCTGTGGTCATTGTACATCAGAGGTTCCCAAAGTGTGGAGTCACGAATAAATTTTAGTGGGGCACCAACTTCAATTAAAATAATTACTTAGTCAAAAATGTTAGTAAGCGTGGTACTTACTCCTCGAGTACATTTTATGTAATCGTACTTTCTCCTTGAGTATTTGTTATTATCCTTGGGTATTTGTAATCGTACTTGCATGGTCGGTACTGGAAGATCTCTAGTGGTTACAATGTATTTCATATAAACATCGCCACTCCATTTTACGACTGCAGTCCATGTCAGCGTTGCATTTGTTTTGTGAGGGAGTTCGTTGACTGAAACAGTTTACCATAAAGGCCCCTACTGCTACAGAAAAATGTGTAATCCGTTTCCGGTTGACGCAAAAAAATCAAGAATTTTTTTTTTTCAAAATGAAGTTACTCCATTGTGATTGAGGGTAAAAACAAGTAAAACACTCGCCATAGCAGGAAGGGAATTAAATGTTGATGGGGTGGGATAGAGGGGAGATAGGGAGGTCACGTACACACACACATGCACACACAATGTACACACACAATGTACACACACGTACTATTGACAAGTACATTTATAAGTCCAGCTTTAGGTGTCCTCTTGCAGCTGACACATTTTTTCCTAATACCGCAGCGAATGGTGCCAGACAGTAAAAACTCCCGTTGAACCCAATGTAAAATCTCTTCAATTTCGCATTTAAAAAAAAATAATTGACCAGTTGACCACATCAAAATCATTATCTGCTAGTGTGTGGGATGTCTGTACTTTGAGTTCTGAGTTGAGTTAAAAGTTCAGAAACACTAAATAATTAGTGTTTTACATAAGGTCACGCGCATAGCTAAAAATTGAAAAAATAAAAAAAAATTGTTTTTCGGATCAAAAGACGCACTCGAAAAGGGCTTTTGAAATGCATATGTTATGGATGTAACCTAAATATTTAGTAGTAAAAATATGAAACCAACATTTCAATAGTTAAAAATATTTTCACGTAAAGCAAAGAAATCTTTAAGTATTCCTATTTAAACATGTAGACATTGTTATAGATCAATCAGTTTAAACAAGATGCTACGTTGGTAATTAAATTAGAACAACAATCAATACCTATTTAATTGATTTGAATCTTGCGATGAATAACTGTAATATCAAGTTGACGCAACACAAAAAATAGCAGATAAGTAAAAATAACAATGACAAAAATGTAGAACAAACTTTCATATATCAGTGCTCGGTATGGTTTATTTTCAAATCAATAAGTTGGGGAATATCCAATACAATTATATTCCAGTGCATAAAACTTGCACATCAATGTACGACGCGTAAATCTCATATCCGCTACAGAAATCACCGATTTCCAAATAAAAAAGAAAACGCATTGCTGTCAAACATTAAGACGCAACCGGAAAATAAAAAAAATCACCATTCGTGTATTCAACATTAGATTCAACACATACCAAAATTATAACATCAGTTGATGGTATTGTGTTTGAAATGAAAAGTGTAGCCTATACCCAGCTCTGAAATATGGTTGCTCCGGTAATGACTTTTCAATAGTTAACTAGTCACTATAAACTATGACTTTACCATGTCTTCAGCTTCACTATATATACATGATAATGTAGGCACTTGCAGTGCCGAACCTAGGGATTTGGGGGCCCTGCATTTTGACATTCAACACCATGACATGTGATAATGTACATACTATTTAATGGACAAAAAATGTGGGGGCCCTCATCAAGCTTGGGCCCGATGGACTTTCGAATTTGGACCCCAGCCCCCAACCTAGGTACCCCCTGTCACGTGTTGGGTCAATGAGAGAGGCAAAAGGTTTCATTTATAGCGAAAAAAGGCCAAGAACCGCACTAAAGTCAATTTCATAAGATTTCATTATAAATAATGTAAAATAACAACAACAACCAAAACTGACCCATTAGCGGACCGCGCTAAACTCAACCAAGAGTCACATGTGGCATCTAACAGTCACGTTTGGCAACCAATCCTATATACCAGAGATTATCAATCATTTTGTACCTTAGTAATGTTCCCTTAGCACTAAAGGGGTTATCGGGGCAGATGAAGAGTAGAATTCACCTGTTTCTGTAACCTCGTGTAGCCTTTGTAGCACAACGCACAGCCGCCTTTACTTCCACAATTTAAAGTCAGGTAACCGAACCAGTGTGCTCTCAAGCAGAGGTTGGACGAGTCAGGTAACTCCATGCCTAATGGTCCCTATGACTGTCTCCAGTCTAACGGAAAATTTTGAAGGGTTTTTGAACCGGGCGAAAATTTAACCCCATTTTCAATTTCTTATTTAATACTCTGGACTCAAGGCAAGCCTTATCCAAAACGTTCATAAAGTGTATTAGCTGCCTATGTTACATTAGAATCAAACGTTCATAAAGTGTATTAGCTGCCTATGTTGCATTAGAATCAAACGTTCATAAAGTGTATTAGCTGCCTATGTTGCATTAGAATCAAACGTTCATAAAGTGTATTAGCTGCCTATGTTACATTAGAATCAGGACTAGGGAACCAACCTGACTAGTAGATGAGAGATATATCGGTGATTTTATGGATGTCGGTACACATTATGGAACTATGCCGTCAATGGCATAGATTATTTTAAGTTCCCTTAAGCCCCTTGGGGCTTATCGGGGCAGATGAAGTGTAGAATTCATCTGTTTCAGTAACCTCATCATATAAAGGGATTGTGTTGTCAGCACAACGCCCAGCCGCCTATACTCCCCCAACTTAGAGTCGGGTACCCATTTAAAGCTGGGTTGACTTGGGGACTTGGACCTGAAAAATCCTAAAGTTCTCACTGAGGTTCGAACCCAGGACTCTCCGGTCGACAGTCGAGCGTTCTACACCACTCGACCACCCGCCCCGTCAATGACATAGATATCAAATTGAAAATTGTCCCATTTGGTTGCAATGTGTTAAGTGTTTGGTGAATATGTTATATTCGCCCGACACGATCTACTACTACTCAAATACAGAATGCAAAGTTAGATAACTGGATGGGTGTGTTAATAGATGAGTGAATCGTTTGAGTAAATCTGTGATCTGATCTAAACTTTGATTCGATTCTCATTGTGTTCATTGATATTTTCCGTTTTTGTCTCCTCTGGAACATTCAGCAGTCACATCCTCAGCCTGGACCTATGCTTCCAAATGTTCCAGGAAATTTCTACATGTTCTGGAACATTCTGGTTCCGTTGTCCTTACTTATGAACATCAAACATTTCGGACTTCGTGGACACGAGATTGGACTTGTGGCACTGTTGTGGGTCAACCCGTTCTTGCTGAAATACATCGTTCAGGTAATGCGTAGTCTTTTTGTTTCATGTGGTCACAGGATTTTTATTTCATGTGGTCACAGTCTTTTTATTTCATGTGGTCACAGGATTTTTATTTCATGTGGTCACAGTCTTTTTATTTCATGTGGTCACAGGCTTTTTTTTATCTTAGAGGGGGGGGGGCGAACAAATTAATGGTTCTTAGGGCGTCTAGGAAACTTAATCATACACTACTTTGTCCTTACATGGCCAAAAGAGCCCTTTCCATAATTCAAAATCTGGTGCTAAGATGGACCCATCACACACCAAAATACCTCTTAAGTCCTGGGCTCTCAAAGTCCTAAGAGAGACACTGTCTCCAATACATGTATCACTGTTCTAAACTAAATAAAATATTCACAGAGTCCACTGCTGTCCTGGGCCAACACGATCTTCATTATCCTATGGATAGAGACACTGTCTCAAATACATGTATCACTGTTCTAAACTAAATAAAATACTCACAGAGTCCACTGCTGTCCTGGGCCAACACGATCTTCATTATCCTATGGATGGAGAGGATTCTCAAACGGTGGGCGTGGTACCGGATCTACACATTTACGTTCTTTAGAAACTTCGTACTTCTGATGTTGTTCTTGGCGATCCCCGGGTTTATCATGAATTAGTGAGTCGCTAGATATTTTTCACTATCATAGTCAGTTTCATTATCATTATCATAGTCATTAGCATAGTCATTATCATAGTCTGTATCGTAGTCAGTATCATAGTCATTATCATAGTCAGTATCATAGTCAGTATCATAGTCGTATCATAGTCAGTATCATAGTCAGTATCATAGTCAGTTGTTTTCTTTTACGGTCGGGCTAACTTTTGAAGACATTGTCATAAGTATGCAGATTTCTTGTAAATTAGAAGTTTGTTATTACATTGTATCAGTCCTAATTTCCGACAATAAAATTTAAATGATGTCCATATTTTCAACACGGTTCTATCAGTCTACTGTATCTGTACACCTCTATACTTGACATCATTTTATCATTTTACAGCCTATGTTCATCTATATTTGACATCAACATTGTATCTGTCTGCAGTATCTGGATACCACTGTATCTGTCGTTGCCAGAATGGCTGGAGACCAACTCCCTGTGTCACAACAAGTCCATGTTGAAGATGTACAGCAGCATCATACTTCTACTTTTCAGTGTGGCTCTCTTACTGCACTCTATCTACTTTTACACGTAATTATTTATATAATAGGCTCTCTTACTGCACTCCATCTACTTTTACACGTAACTATTTATATACTTGACTCTCTTACTGCACTCTATCTACTTTTACACGTAATTATTTATATACTAGGCTCTCTTACTGCACTCCATCTACTTTTACACGTAATTGTTTATATACTAGGCTCTCTTAGTGCACTCTATCTACTTTTACACGTAATTATTTATATACTAGGCTTTAGTGTAAAAAGGGACGGGTGCAGTTTGGCAAAGCGCTGAACATCCATCCTGAAGGTTTCTGGGTCGAGCCTTGGTAATAGCCGGGATTTTTCTCGGGTCCGATCGTTTAAGTCCACCCACCTTAAAAAATAGGTACTTGGCATTTACTGTGGAAAGTAAAAGTGGCAGGACATTGTAGTAGCCACACAATCCTAAAGAATAGACGTGGCTACAAGAAACAGACGGCTGGTCGTGCTGTAAAGCGCTCGACTGTCGACCTGGGGTCCCTGGTTCGATCTTCGGTGAGGACCAATGAATATTTCAGGTCAATGTTAAAATCTCCGGTATAACTCCCGTGGTGCCTCCATGGTCATTGCACTATTGATAATGGTGGAATAATGAATAATGATAATGAAGGAAGGGCATTACAAAAAAACCTATCCATTAGTGGTTTATAGGATCCAAGAGATTTCATCTTATCCTTAAAGGGGCCTCACAAACAAGAAACATGTAAAAATCGATTTCATCTGACACTGATGGGATGCATATGGTTTTTGAGGAAATCTTTTTATTTAGTTTAAAAGTTAAAATCCGAATTTTGTAGCGAGCCTGATCTTTATGCTGCATACGTGTGAGTTACGGGTTCGACTCACGGCGAGTACCAGTCACCTACATATATATATATATATATATATATATATATATATATATATCCCGTGGTGCCTCCATGGTCATTGCACTATTGGCTTTAGAAGGGAGGAAATAAGTACACTGCAAGAAAAACCGCCCTATTAGTGGTTTATATGATCTAACAGATAAACATTTCATCTTTACCGGAACTTTAAAAAAAAATAACTTGGGGGCCCTCACGCAACAATGTTTGAGGGCCCCTGCATTTTCAATTTTCCATCTCCCTGTTGTCAGTGGGGTTAAGTACCAACCCAGCCCAGCCCCCTCCCCCCACCACCGTCAAAGAACGTCTTACTGTGGGGCCTTAACGATTACTTAGATTACTTCGTGTTTTTTACACAGGAACTCCTGTGGGTGCATCACCCTACCAAAGTGTCCCAAGATGCCGTGCTGCTTCATGAAGAAGAAAGAGAGAGTCTGTACCAGCAGTGGCTCAGAGTCGTCGTCCAGCTGCCACACGTGCTGCAAAAAATAGAAACACCAAAAAAATGGAAAATGTTTCTAGCGAAATTTCTTCGAAAAAATATAAATGGGAAAAAAAAAACGATTTGATAAAACTGTTTAGTTTTATAACGAAGCAATGTAACATTAAATAACTTTGCGTGATATCTCGGTTTTGTGTTTTACCTTTTTTTTTTTAACTTAAGATAAAAATATTTTCACACATACATGTGCCAATTCTAGCTCTTATAAAAAGTAAAATAAAGCTCCCTTAGCCCTGTGGGGCCATCGGGGCAGATGAAGTGTGGAATTCATCTGTTTCTATAACCTCGGCATATGAAGAGATTGTGTGTTTAGCACAACGCCCAGCCGCCTTTACTTCCCCAACTTAAGCCAGGTACCCATTTAAAGATGGGTGGACTTGTGGGACGCCTTTGCACCAAATTTCACCTGGAAAAATTCCATAGGCCTCACCGAGGATCGAACCCAGGACTCTCAGGTCGACAGTCGAGTATCTACACCACTTGGCCATCCGTCCCACCTCTAGCTCTTATAGAGGGGCAAAATAAGACTCTGATACCCCCCCCCCCAGAAAATAAATTTTAAAAAAACGTTCAAAATCTGATTTTACTTGGTACGTTTGCATAGGCTGTCAATATATCTTATAGTCTCTTTAATTTCGATTTCATGTCTTCGTAGTTGCTGTTCACAAAAATATTTTTTTTTCTTTTTAAAGATACCACCACACAAGAATTGTTTTAAAAAAAAATTGAGGGCCGCCATATTTTTTTATAAATCTATAATGAATATGTTTTTGACAGATGTGTCGATAGTATAGTCAGATTAGAGTTTAGGTCTTCCTATACAAGCTTAGGGTTGTGACACCAATGAGACCAACCGCCTCGGCTTAGACATTGATAGCTTTTAAGATTGACTTTTATTAAACAGATATTTGCTATCGTAACATCATTGGTATAAAAATGATAATTTTACATCATTAAAAGAATGTGACAGTGAAATTAGCGAAGTGTCACACCCACTGATGAAAGAAGTGATTCCCCTTTTAAAACGTCACACGTACTTCCGGGGCTTGTCTCTTTCTGCTGTAAACAAACCTGGATATTCATCATGATACACAGCTTATTTGTCATAAATAACACAGGGTATATTTTATTTCAACTGTTTAAATATATTTGTGTGGTAACTTCTTTTACATCGTGTAGCCCCATATGTTTCAAAATATTGCATTATATATTTATTTATACATTAATAAACTTTCGAAGCAACCATTTGTCGATAACGTAATTCATGTCAATTAACAATCATACTTTATTTTCGGTCCATTCATATTTTATTTTCGGTCCATTTTGTTTCATTCACATTAATACCTTTGCATTAGGATATGAAATAATAATTTTTTTCGTGGGTGTTTTGTCATTCAAGTGAATGATCATGTGACCAAAGGTCAGTGGTCACACTAAAGAGTAAAGTATTTCACTAAATTTCAAATTTCTGTTTTATAGTCACTTTTTCCTTCCCAACATCAATTTTAATTTGATGCAAAACAGCTGTTGTGCATAATAAAAATGTCTTAACAGGCGTACAACATTAATTGAAGCACATTTCGTAAGATCTAACTGCTTTGGGAACTAACAAAATCATTGACATAAGCTTTAATCAACAAGATGTCAACAAGATACCATTATCTGTGTGATGGTTATACACTATGTAAAACACTGTATGTTTCCACACATTACTTATGATATTAATTACTCCAGAGATGAATAACACTTCATATTCCATGTCTTCTAGGTTTATGCGCAGGTATATACATTAATAATTAGAAATCTGACACATAGATCAGGCTGATCCTAAGTGTAAAGTAGATGTATAATACATATAGATTTATATTTGGGTTAAATAATTCAAGTTGACATAGTTAAATTCTTATCTATTATTAGTATCCTGACCCAACACCTGGTATTAGATCATATCATCACACAGCATATCATGTCATCACACAGCATATCATGTCTCATGTTTGTGGTCACTTATCTTTTTAAAATCATCTTTTACAAAGGATTTAGCATTGATGATGTTTTCCTCCCAGTGGATTCTCACTTAATACGAAATCATCCCCACAGTATTCCTCCAAGCTCAAAACTAGCCCCACTGTCTCCCCGTGACAGGCGGTTCTGTCCCAGCAGACTTTGCAGGAATCTCACAACCTGAGTCCAAGTGCAGCTCTTTAATAAGTATATTATGATACTATTTTTTTCTTTCTCACAGAGATGTGTTTATGGAAAAGCACTGGAAGAGTGTTGTCAATAAGTCAATATGTGATTATTTCTTTGAAGCTCAAAGCAAGGTAATTTTTTGTGACAAATAGTGTGTGAAGTCTCTGTAATGATGAAATGTTTATCTCTTATATCCTATAAGCCAGTGGTCCCCAACCCTTTTATCGCCATGGACCGGTCAGCGTTTAAAAATTTCACTGAGGCCCACTGGAAAAAGCGGTGGGGGGAGGGGACAATTATTTCTCATCCATGCAAAAAGAGAAATACTTGGGCGGCCCAGTAACATTTGTTCCACAGAACGGTACCGGTCTACAGCCCGGGGGTTGGGGACCACTGCTAAAAACCACTAATAAGGCAGTTTTTGCAACACCTCTCTTCTGGTGATTAATTTACAGCTCTTTCTAACTTTTGTAAATAAAATCTCTTTTTTTAACTTGGATACTGTATCCTTATTGAGGTAAACATGAATAATTTGTGGTATGTATATATTGGTTTTTTGTGAAATGCTAAACTTAAGACTTCATACTCATTTCTGGAATGTCTTGCTTGTTTATTTGAATAAGTCAACACTTTTAAGTACTGCAATGTAACATAGAACTGCAGAGGCAAATACAGTTTTTTAATCATTCTAATTGGCCTGAAATGTGTTTATATTGCCATATACAATTGAATTGTGCTGTTGTGCAATCTCTTTTTGAACTCTCTCGGTTTATCTGCAAACTGTGACTTAGTCTATTAGCTCCAGTGAGATCAAACTCACTGTGTTCCTCTGCATAAGGGAACTTACATACAGGTCAATGGCACACAAGCTACCCTACTGGTCTACTCTGTGGTCTGCCAGCCCAGAGCACTCAAACAGCCCATGTTCCACTGTTTCCTCAACTTCTCTGCACTAAGGGAATAGATTTTGTGCCTCTCTTCTTCTAGTAGATTAGCAGAATGCCTTGTTGTTATCTTTCACTGGTACATTGGATGAGGAAATATTTAATTCTGTATTTTGAAGCTTATTATACCAGACAAATGTATACTCTAAACCATTCAATGGAAGGTATTAAGTTTATGTTTTCTGTTTATTAGTTTACATAGTATTGTTTAAAAAAAATAATTTTAATTGTGCTATGAAAATACTTTTTGTCTGTTCAATATTTTAAAAGCATACGGACTGGTCAAATCATTTTCTATTCCAGGCCTCCAATCCAGAGGATGTCCCACCAGTCATCGCCACACCTCATCATTACCTGATCAATATTTACCACGGGAATTTGTTTTTTGTTGCTGTTGTTACCACAGAAGGTATTTTTCAACGCAGTGCCATACTCTAAAAATTTTTTATAGCTAGAACTTTCTTTTTTTTTCTGTAATATTGTCATTAATAATGATTAATAATTAGCTCTTATATTTCTCTTGTCTTTCAGTCCCTCCATTGTTTGTTGTTGAGTTTCTTCACAGAATTTGTGAGACTTTTGAGGATTATTTTAGTGAGTGTACAGAATCAACCCTGAAGGAAAATTATGTTATTGTTTATGAGGTAAATTGTTATTGTGTGAGAAATGTAAAATTATGTTATTGTTTATGAGGTAAATTGTTACTGTGTGAGAAATGTAAAATTATGTTATTGTTTATGAGGTAAAGTGTTACTGTGTGAGAAATGTAAAATTATGTTATTGTTTATGAGGTAAAGTGTTACTGTGTGAGAAATGTAAAATTATGTTATTGTTTATGAGGTAAAGTGTTACTGTATGAGAAATGTAAATAATTTTGAATGAAGGAAATCTGTTTATGCTTATCATCATTATGGATATGACAGAAGTCATGTCTCTAGTTAGCAAAAGTTAGACACCAATCGCCCTTGTTGATAGACATCTTAGGGAAGATGACCATTTTACTTACCCTGGCGGCATTGTGTCTGCCCTAGGGGAATCAGATGAAAATGTTAAAGTCAGATTATAAATAAAGTAAGACATGCATTTTTCTCCCTCTTGCCTGTATGGACAACAGCATTTCTTTCTAAAAAAATATAAAACCCTAGGATATTTGACAGCAAGTCTTTTTTTTTTTTTTTAAATTCATATTTTTAAAGCTAAATTGTTGTAAGTTCTAAACGTAGACTTCATATGGTTTGAAAATCATTTAGTATGGACATATTTACTTTTATTGGCTGAACGCATGGTGTTAACCGGTTTTACCCTTTCATTGTAAATACATTTATATGTTTAGAAAATATAAATATAAATATTATTGTTTTTTATATTATTCTTGTGGATTACTTTAAAAATAGATGTAAATATTAACTTTGTAAGTAGATATTTTGTTCAAAAGTGTGATTTTTTAAATTATTCCTAGATCTGGCAAAATTTTTAATTTTAGATTTTTTAAAAATACTTTATATTAGTACTAATCAAATCTCCGTTCGATTTCCTTTCTGTTGATATATAATTTAATCAGTTTATTTTTTTTTAATTATATAAATTTGTCATTTGGACCGCAAAATTTACCTCTGGTCTTAATGCGTTTTCCCTGCGTCACTCAATCAGCTAAACAGTTGTTTCAGAAGCCTCTCAAAGATAATATGACTAGACAGAATTAGGAATGATGATCTGAGGGAAAACCATGATTTTATCAACCTACAAATAGCTAGACGAAATTAGAGAAGGATTAGCGAAAGGTTGTCATCCAAAGACCACTTGGCAATGGTCTTGTGAACAAGAAAGGAAATAATGCAATTTGACATGAGGGAGCTGAGAAAAGCCTCCCAAAACATAGTTCCTTGAAAAGATATTGCAGAGGTCCTTTGCTCCTAAAGAAATCGAGTCAAAGAAATTATGTTTATAAAAAGAACTGACACCTTTAAAATTCAATATAATAATGTTATAAATCTTGGGTGTCTCAGCAATAATATTTTTTTAAAGAAATTCTTATTTTGAAATTAATTAACACCCTTGACCAGTTAAAAAAAAATGTGTGTTTTTCTTTGTGGTGGAAACAAGTTTGCTATTTGATAATCTAACATCATGTTTATGAATTTTAAGAATTAATATTTTATAAAACCTTTTATTACTCATCATTGATGACTCAGGGAAGTTCTTAAAATATAACCCCATTCATTGGCCACAAAGTACTTAGTATTGCAGAAGCAGCCCTTGGCTGGTGGACTACCGTCAAACTTAGTTTAGCCACTTTTTACATAGCTGCCTGAGTATATAAAAATGTCTTTTTTTTTTTTAGTTTTTTTTTATTTAAAATTAATATGAAGAGAGTTAAAATGATTTTTCAAATCATTCGGACCAGATTTGTTTTACTTGTGGATATTTAAAACTACCCCTTTTTTTATTCCCTTAGTTGCTTGATGAAATGTTAGATAATGGATTCCCACTGGCTGTTGAATCCAATGTACTGAAAGAGCTCATCAGACCACCAAATTTCTTCAGAACAATCACAGATACAGTCACTGGAAAATCATCTGGGTAAAACAATTTTTGATGTGCTTCATATTCAGTTTGTTAGTTATGTCTTGGTTCTGAATTACCTTTTCTGATAAATTATCTCATTGGAAGCTATCTATTTTTTTAATCATTTATTTTCTTGATTATTTGCAACATTAATTTATGAGATAAATGAAACGAACAGTTAATTTAATGAACTGAAAATACTCTCAGGTTAGCTATTGCATGAATTTTCTTTCATTTTTGGTAATATTTAAAAAACATTAGGACCTTAAAAGATTTTGCCTTTTCCTGTAATTATATTTTATATGCTATCTGGTATCTAGAAACAATCTCTTGTCCTTTCTTGTAATTATCTTTTATATGCTATCTGGTATCTAGAAACAATCTCTTTATCTTTTCTCAGCAACTTACTTAAATCAATGATCATTTTTCTATCCAGGGTCTATTTTTAAACATTTTTATCCTCTTCTCTGTTATCACTGTTTTTTTTAAAAAGGATGAATTTCATGATTCTTTTTTTCTTATTGGTTTATAAACTGAAAAGGACCTGGCTATACAAAGTATATTATAGTATTGCACAGACAGGTATAAATATTTGTATTGTATTTGTTGTAGCTGTATATTTAATGTGATTTTGTCCATGTGATTTTTTTTTTTAAATTTAGTGTCAGTGCCACACTTCCAACGGGTCAGCTGTCAAACATTCCTTGGCGAAGAACTGGGGTGAAGTACACCAACAATGAAGCTTACTTTGATGTCATTGAGGAAATCGATGCCATCATTGACAAGTCTGGATCAACAGTTATAGCAGAAATACAAGGCTACGTGAGTCATTTTAACTATCTTGTGCGAAACTATAAGTGTGAAACAATTTTATTACTTGCATTGTTTAGCGGTTTAGTTCCCAAGGCTTTCAAAAAATGCCCACTCAGCATCATGGGTCAAGGGGAATAGTTCAAATACTTAAAAAATGTTTTGTACAAACTAAAAAAAAATTCTGATGCATGTAATGTTGGCACTAAAGATTTTAAATTAAATACATTTCTTGTAATGCATTAACACATGACCTTACCAGAATTGATTTTATCAATATTACCAGGAAAAAAAAATGATGAGACAAAAAGGATTGTCATTTTTTAAAAATCAACATTTTCTTTAAAACATTTAGGAAAGTTTGAAAAATTAGCCTAATAGTGATATGCAAATTGGTTTGTATTTTTGATGACCTAGAAATACTAATAGGTGATTTGAGAGAAACTGCAGTTGAGTGGAACTGGCAGTAAAGAAAATAAATGATTTAGAAGATTATTGTTTAAATGTTTGGTTGTTAATTTTTGTTTTTAAGAAGCCTTCTCTGTACGTTATCTTTATACATTAGCCAGTTATAATAAAAAAAGACTAACCTAATAACTTTTTTATTAATTACATTGATCATAAAATAAAGTTCACTTAAACCCCTAAGGACTCATCAAGGCAGATGAAGTGTAGAATTCACCAGTTTCAGTAATCTCCGCATATAAAAGGATTGTGTGGTTAGCAGCCCAGCCGCTTTACACCCCCAACTTAAAGTCAGGTATCCATTTAAAGGTGGGTGGACTTGGGGACTTACACCAGGACCTGAAAAAATCCTGAGGTTCAAACCCAGAACTCTCTGTAGGCGCAGAACGCTCTACACCGCATGACCACCCTTCCCCATACATTGATTATAAGTTTAAAGCTATTACATCGCCTCACAAAATACAAACAGATCTCTTCACCATGATCTATATATTATTACTATTTTGTGTAAATCAGCAAGTTTTTTTCTCACTTATTGACAGATTGATTGCTTGATTAAGCTGAGTGGCATGCCAGACCTGACATTGTCATTTGTCAATCCCAGACTTCTAGATGATGTCAGTTTTCACCCCTGCGTCAGATTTAAGAGATGGGAGGTAATCTAAGTTTTTAGCAAGCTTTTATTTAGCTTTACTTTCCATCCTCAAATTTTTTAAGCTCAGTTTTTTATCTTTGCCTATGAACTTCTAAGTTTCAAAGTTTCCACACTTGTGTATCCTCAATGCCAAGGCTTAGTTTTCATTTTTGTCAGTCAGTTATTAAATGCCTTCTATATCTCTGTAGCAATTTCCTTTTTTTTTTGGTTGAGCTTATATGGGAAGGGGTAAAAATAGTGATTGATAATATTGGCAGAAGTACAATATGGCATTGTGCAAACTTTGAATTTTATGACAAGCAAAAACAAGTGTGGAAATGGGAATAAGCAATGTTAATGAATTCTTTTAGTTTTAATGTGCTAGTTTTTAGCTACTGAGCTATACTAATATGATGGGGGGGGGTTGTGTGTCTATAGCATATTACTTTTATCGAGGGATACATCTTTATATTATTGAAAATTGACTTTGCCATTCTGGAAAGTTAAAATTGTATCTGTGTTTAAAACATTTCTGATGGTTTTTTTTTTAAAAGAGCATATTCTTTACCTCATTGATTTTATTCCTACCTTTTACAAAAAGAAATCTAAAATGTTATTTTCATCATAGTTTTCTTATTGAAAAAAAGTTTTATAATTCTTTTGTATTATGGCATTCTGCTTACTTATAAACTAATCATTTTTTTTTACATACATTGTATATACATATAAATATTTGATGTATTTCTTTATGTACTGTAGTCCATAATTTAATATCAACAGCTAGCATGTCATTCCTCAGTTAAAAGACAATATCTTGGAGTTTACATGTCTTCTTTTACTATTTCAACATTTATTTTCATTAAATACAAAACTGTGTTCTTATGTTTGTCTTTAAAGTCTGAGAAAATTTTGTCATTTGTCCCTCCTGATGGTCATTTTCGAATGATGTCTTATCACATTGGAGCTAATAAGTAAGTTCTGATTTTTTAAGTAAGGTATAATTGGTGTGATAAATGCAGTTAAAACTTTGATAAAATAAAATATTAGTTTAATTTTATGTTTCTTTTTTTTTTTAAATCAGTTATTTAAATATTAGCTTATAGGTTATAAATTCACAGTTTCCGAAAAGAAAATTTATCTTGATTATATAAATTTTTTTTATTTTTCAATTGCTTTATTTCAACCAATCATTTCATTTATCAGTTTAAATAATTATGTTTTGACAGTATGGTAGCCATTCCAATCTATTTGCGTCACAATATTTACTACAAAGAAGGAAGCGGGGGTAGGTTTGATGTGACTGTGGGACCAAAACAGACCACAGGGAAAACTGTAAGTCCCGATTACTTCCTTTTTTAATGATTACTTTACATTCATTCATTAATTGGGAAAAATTCTACATTCGAATGATATTTTCAAAGCTTTGATATATCATATGAATTTTCAGTAGTCTCATTGAACCAGTTAAATAATAACTAACTTTAATGCTTTACTTTGTCAGGGGTGCAAATACAAACACAGTGAACATGTAATTCGTAAATCCACACAATTTTAAAAACAATTTTGTTTTTATAATCTTAACATAGATAAATTTACATAGAATTTTTTTTATGTGTCTTTCTTGGCATTTAATACTGTGTCTAGTTTTCAGTGTACATGTTTTTTATGTTTTTGTTTTAATAGATAGAGAATGTTGTACTGGAAGTTCCGTTCCCAAAGACTGTATTGAATGTGACGCTGACAGCCACACAAGGCAAGAACTCATTTGACCCTGTGTCAAAACTGATGACATGGGATGTGGGCAAGATTGATCCTGGCAAACTACCCAACATTAAGGGAAATGTAAGTGTACTTGGAAAATAATGATTGACTCTAGCATGCTCTACAGTCCAGAACAAATTCAGAATAATGGTCACTACTAATTTACATACATATAGTAGATCTAAAGTTTTGGTTGGCTAGGTGTAAAATAAATGTATAATTGTTTTATCTTGATTATTTTCATTGAGATATTTTGTTGAACTTTTTTCCCACTGCAGATAACCTTGCAGACAGGAGTGCCCATCCCTGAAGCCAACCCAACAATAACTGTAAGTTATAAAAGAGTGATACCCCAGAACTTAATCTTTTTTTTTCTAGCTCTGTCATAAAAATTATCTTGTTCCATTTCTGTAGCCCACAAACTGAATTTTTCAAAATAATTATTTCAGAAAATAAATTTCTGTTAATTGTAGAATATTTTAATGACAATACACTCTATTAATATTATATTTTAAAAAATTACCAAGAGTAGCTAAAAAAAATAAGCTTAAATCTAGCCTCCATAAAATGTGTGAATCAAACGAAATACTTCAACTACATGGTTAAAAGTCTTGTGCTGCATAGTAGTAACATTAGCTCTAGGCAAAAGTCATAAAAAAAGGCCTGCCATAATAACATTTGAATTCAGAAAGAAATTCAGATTATAGTTTATTTGAATTATTTTTTTTTTAATATTTAGTCTGGTTACAAGTAGTTTGACCTTTTACATCTTCAGATGTTGAGGTATCCCAGTACTTTGACATCTTCAGATGTTGAGGTATCCCACTACTTTGACATCTTCAGATGTTGAGGTATCCCAGTACTTTGACATCTTCAGATGTTGAGGTATCACAGTACTTTGACATCTTCAGATGTTGAGGTATCACAGTACTTTGACATCTTCAGATGTTGAGGTATCCCACTACTTTGACATCTTCAGATGTTGAGGTATCCCAGTACTTTGACATCTTCAGATGTTGAAGTATCCCAGTACTTTGATAAACAAATGTGTGGACTTTTAAAAAAAAAAGTTTGAGTCAGAAATATTTTGAAATCAATTTATGGTTCAAGTTGTTATTGTTTTTATTGAAACATTAGTTTAAATGTTGTTTTGACAGTTTGTAGACTGTACAGTGTAAACTGTACTGTATATATTTAATTTCTGAATATTTTATCTTATTTATAATAACATATTGTATTTAAAGTTTCTTTTATTGTTTTCTAAATGCTTTAATTTTAATTGTTTTACTGATCAAGTTTCTATTGAAACTTTTGGTTTAATTTTGTTATAAATTGATTTTTGGTTATCAGTTGATAATGTAGTTTTGATTTCATTTTTTTACACATAAGCTGTATATCTTTCAATAGTAGATCAACATTTTTCATTCTTCTACTTTACATTTGAGTGTAACATTGCACTGTATTTAATATATGAAATATTTCTTTAGGTGATGTTCACAATAAACACTTTTGCTGTTTCTGGACTTAAAGTTAATAGGCTGGACATGTATGGAGAGGTTAGGAATATTTGTTATTAATATAAACGCTAATGGATTTGAGTAAAATAATTATATAGTGTATGATATCATACTCCTGTGAAGTTTCAATTGACCCTGAACCCTCACTCGTTATTATACAAAAACCAACTTGAAAAAAACACTCGTTGAAAATCTGATTTTTAAGATCTACACAGTAAATAGATGACAGTAAATACTTATGCATATTTCTAAACTTTTTAATATGTTCAATTCAATGGTACTAGTTAAAAAGTAAAATAAACCAAATTTAAAATATAAAATCTACATCATACATTTACAAAACCAAAATGAAATTCCATTGAAAACATCAAAACGACATCTACACTCGAGTCCTCGGTAAATTTACTCGGATTTTTGTTAGTAAAACTATGGGCTCAAATGTCTTGAGTATAGCCCACTTTTCCGCGATATTTTTTTTTTCCCCACGTTGTCCCCCAAATCTCATGTGAACCAGTTAGCCATGTCTGAATAAGACTGCTCTGTTGTAGTTAAAAATGTTTTATCTCATACTGGCAACAATGAGAAAGAAAAATACTTATGCATTAAACCAAGTCTCACTTTATCTGACATTTGAAACTGTCAACTTAGGTTGGTCTTTATAGAAGCAGTATGTGTTCATATTTCTCTGTACAGAGTGGATTTTGTTATGCTTTTGTTTGTTGTTTTCTTATTTGGGGAAGAAAATATTTTTGGTAAACCTAAGCTTTAAAAAAGCTGTCAAAAGTTATCAAATACTTCCAATATCTAAAAAGAAAATATGTTTTTTTCAAAACTGACTATCCCTAACTCTGACCTATCACTTATACCAAAATAAAAACAAAACATTTTGCATCTAGCTCTTTTATAATGCCTATGAAATTTGCACTAATTATTGAAATATAAATATATAGGCCTATATATATTTATTAAAAAGTTTTTAGGCTTTAGAAAAAGTCAGTGTATTAGTGAAATTCATTGTATCTGTATAACCCTAAAGAACTGATGTATTGATAAAAATCCTTCAGTTCAAATGGTATAAAAAAATTAGGCCTAATTGAAGACTGGTCTCTGTCAGATCAAATCAACTGAATGTTACATGGATTAGGTTTTTTTTTTTAAACTTTTAGATTCCTCTTTATATATCTTCACCTGAGATTTTTTTAGTTTAAAATATGGATATAAATATTACTAGGATAGTGATCAGGAGACTTGAGAGCTTAAATAATTTCTGAATTTTTTTTATGAGGTACATTTTAAAGTGTTAAAAATTAGGATAGAATCATTCAAAGTTAAACTAAAAACTATTAGCTGTAACTCTTTCTGTCAGACATACACTGACTGAATGCAAGTTTTGGGATTAATAATTAGGTGGCAATAATTTTTTTTTCAGTTGGATTAAAATCATCATTTAATAAATTTTGGATCAATTCTAAAAGGTTGATTCAATTAACTTTTATTCGGTATCATTTCATAATAGTTTTGATATTATAAATAAATTGAGCTGTGGTAAATGATTCTTAAAAGAATTAGTGAGGAACCATTCTGTTATTAGTTTGAAAAGCTGAGTTTGAATATCTAAAATGAAAGCTTCACTTCAGTGAAATTTCTACACGTCTGACAAAGGGTTATGGTTATGGTTAGGTGAATGAGAGCATCATTTTAAAAAATTATGTTCCAAACAACCGCACTATAGTTGAATTATGAAGATACAATGAAAGATTTAAATAATTGTATAATAATGGCGCATTGGGAGCTTCACATAATTCAATAATGGTCAGCCATTAATGTCATCATTAAGTTGATTTTTTTTCTTTTTCATCCCATATTTACTTTTTAACAAGATGGCCAAAAAAAATTTTCTTGACATCGGAATATTTTATCCCCCCCCCCCCCCCCCCAACATTTTCAAAATTATAATTTTTAAATAATCTGTATATTTGTATCCCTGTATTTATATTCTGGTTTGATTTCATGTTATAATCTTTTGCCTTTTAAGGAACTTGCTAAAACCTGGGTAATTTTTTCAAAGGAAAATTGTATTTCAGTTAATCAGAATTTATCCACTTTTCCTTTTTATTGTTATTTTTTTTTCTCACTCTCATATCACATATTACACATCACATATTACACATTACATATTACACATTACATATTATCACGTGATAAAAAATATCATTTAAATTTTGTTTTTTGTTATTAAAATTTTGCTCTTGCACAAATTTTCTGATGTCAGTACAATTTTTTCAGTGCACTATTATGGAAGGATGTATTACCTTTACCACACACCTTTATATTATTTTACTATTTGAGTGAAGGTGCCTGGGATTTTTTAAAGCTTCTATTGAGTTTTTTTGTTCTTATTTTTCTATTACCATCTGATGTGTTATACATGTATTAGATTCAAACTATTTTTGTAAAAATAAAATGAATTATATGGGTTTAATGGGTTACTTTTTAAATTTGGGCTTTAAATTTTTAGTTAACATTTTTACTTATTGAAATTTCATTACAATAGTAGATTTGTCATTTAGATAGAAATTACAGCCACACCCCTTTTAATGTGGGAAACCTGACAAATGATATCATGTGATAAAAGTGGAAATGTGCCATAAAATGGAATTTAGACTATATATATATATATATATATACATTGTTATGTATAACAATTGTTCCAGTAATTATTGACATCTTTTACTTGAACACCAAGTTGGCTAAGAAAATTATCAGTGGAAAATTGTAAAAAAAAACATTTCTTGGCATTTTCATATAACGTCGGTTTTTATAATTTAAATAAGAACACTTATAAAACTGAAAATCTGTTTCTTCTTTGAAACACATAATAATTGTATCATGAGTTTGTAGACTCACTTTTTCAGCCTTCACAACACACTGATACATGTACTAAACTTGCTAGCATACTGACTGTTAGTGTTAAGGATATCAAAGGAACACACTGTACTAGATTTCATATAATACCATAGTTTTTTTTGCGCACAAATACAATTTTTTTTTCAATGAGTTAATGATAGAATTTTAAACATGAAAAAACTTGGTTTAATTTCAACAGCATTAAATGGGGTCTGACTACCCATTGGATGAAATTAAATTGTTGATTGTACATGTCATCTTTAAACCTGCATATTTTTTTATTACCTCTTAGTTTTCTTTTATGTAATTTTAGTCAGTTTTTAAATCTTATTTTTAATAAATTTAACTTCACATAAAAAATGTCTCATCACCAGAAATACAAACCTTTCAAGGGAGTTAAGTACATCACACGAGCTGGAAAATTTCAAGTCAGGACTTAAAGTTATCTGCTCGTGGAGCTAGACTCAACCAACATATAATTGACAAACTTGGTTTAAATTCCAGTCAGAGATACAAATGCAATGGATAAATGGCTTCTTCTGTAATAAAATGCTGTAGTTAAAAATAATAATGAGTGTAAATGAATTTTAGAGAAAATCAAAACTGAACAATTGCAATGTAATTTCCATGTATGCTCTGTTTTGAAAGTATTCACAGTTAGTTTCCAAGTCTGTCAAAGCTGATTAGCATTTGTGAACAAATTATCATATTGATGTAAATTTTCTTGACTCCTAAATTGTTCATTGCTTATCTAATATAAGGGCAATAATATCAGCTGGTACTTGTGCAATTTTGTTCTGTATTGTTATATTTTTTTTTCCCTCTAATTGTGATTTAATCTGTCATTGAAATATATTTAGTGATTTGAAGAAAAAAAAACATTTGCGTCACACGGTTTCATTTTTTTATGTCTTTATGAATTTTTTTGTTTTTTTATTCTCTATTCAATTTCAGATTTTTTTTCACCTCTTTAGAACATTTATTGCATCAATTAAATTAGTCATTAAACACTATAAAGAAAAAATTTTCACAAATGGGCATCAAATGTTGTTTAATTTCCAGTATAAGACCTGAATATTTACTCTACAAAATTTATTTTTTTGCTACTTTGCTTCTGATCATTTAGATTCACACATTTTTTTTTAGTTGGACATAAATCAGATTTTCTTTTTCCTCATTGCTGCAAACTTGTAAAAAAAAATATTAACAGTCGTAATCAGATTTATCTTATAATGAAAATCAATTCTAGTGGATTAGCTAATATGCTAAAAATATTGCTGTTCAATTTTCCTTGTTTCTGAATCCACCATTCTGCTGTAATATGAGTTTATTTGGATAGTATTATGCTTTCCTTACTATAAGTGAGTTCAAGTCCATTGTTTACCTGAATTAATGATATATAATATGTTCAAGTCAGTTTTGTTGTTCAAACCATTCAAGTTCTGTTGTTTAACAAAAACAGAAATTAAAATGGGAATATGTATGTGATATTACAAAATTAGTTTCTTGGAATTTAAATGTAAATATAATGGTTTTAAACAATTTTGTTGTTATTTTGATTAAATTTGTGTGTCTTTATTTGATGGATGTTTGAGAAAGAATGTCTCTTTTTTTAAAGATATATTTTTAACATTCAATCCATCTTTAGTTATGTTTGGAGGTTACAAGTCCTTCTTAATTTATTTTGGAGGTTACAAAACCCATCTGAGTTATTTTAAGAATTACAAAGCCCATATTTAGTTAGTTTAAGAATTACAAAGCTCATCTTTAGGTATGTAGGAGGCTACAAATAAGTTATTACAATATACATCAGAGTTTGATGTTATTTCCCTAAGATTATTGTTTTGTGGGTTATAGTTCCCTCTATACTTGTTTTTTTTTTCTGTGTGTGTTGAGTAACTTTGACCTTTGATAGTGTAATTAACATAGTTTCCTTATATATGTCTATCTGCCTCTATCAGAAATAGCCTAATATTAAAAAAAAACATGTAAGCCTCTCAGTCTCAGATAAAACTTTATTCAATCAAGGACATAATAGTTATTTATTAGTTTGATATATAAAAACCAACAAGTAGCAGTAATACATTTTTCTAAAAGTGAACATATCATTTGAATGAAATATCTGTTTGTTTAGTATTTAATTTCAAGATGACAAAGAGTGAAACTAGGTCTAGAGAAGAAAATAAAATGTCCACACTGGTGATTAAATCAAATATAACAATGTCTTTCTCACATTCTAAAAATATCTAGCTGACATTAGAATGCTGACAAATGCTTCCGGTGAGTCCTGAAAAAATTGACATGTTCGGGGCTGCCGGGGCCCCTTTATGCCCCCTTACAGATGCGGGCCCCCTGGCAATGACCCCCTGCCCCCCTCTCGGCGGCCCTGCTCTTTAGTAAATAAATAAATGTACAGACATCTCAAAATCATGCATAAAGGTTCTAGCACTGGACCTGCTCGGGGCAACTGATGCCCGAGAGGCTGTTGCTTGCCCTGTGGACACGTGACTGGTATATACAGTTTAATGAAATGAATTGATATTAAATTATTATGATGTCACGATGTATACAACGTTTTGTTTTTTAAAATACCAATTTAAAACTACTATCTATGTCCTTAGTTTTCTTCCAATACCACACAAGCTTTCTTGTTGAATTCATTGGACAAGTATACAAAAAGTAGATGTACAAGAAGATTAAATTAAACTACAAATGATCACTTTGAAATATAGGTTCAACCAGAATAAAGACAGATATAGTTACATAACATAGTACTCTTAAAATGTCAGCTTATATAAAAACATAATACCATCAGTGGTTAGGGGGGTCTCAAACATTATGCACAGACAACACAACAGCGTATCGTCTCTTTGTTCTAACGAGGAATAACGCATAAGTTGTGTAAACATCTTTGAAAAAAGAAAATAACGGCACACTTTCGAGTTAAATACAAAAAAGAAGACAAAGGGTAGCGGGGGGGGGGTGCATATTACCATCCATAGACTTACAACCAGATGGGCAGTTGTTATGAAGGAAGTTAAACAATCCTTACAAGATCAGCAACTAATATTTGTTTATCCAACAGGAGCTGTTCGCTGTTCATGCTAAAAAAAAAAGCCATGATACTGTTTTGTCCATATAAACAACACAACACGCCTTTATTTGTCTGTACCTGAGATGGCGGAATTCAGTGTTTCTATGGAGATAAATTTACCGCAAAATATCTGTTTGTTTATGGAAATATGATAATAGCTTACTCTTTATTTTTTCCTCTTGACGCCAACAAGCCAGGTATTGTTGAACAATCAATAATATCACGTACTTGAAGAGGAGGGGGGGGGTCGAGAAAACAGGTGTGAGAGTGGAGGATGAGTAGTCTACTGAACATTTTATTTTTATCTATTTCAAATTTTCTTTCTATTGACTAGCATGTACTTTATTCTTTTTTTATTTTTTTCTAAACTAGATATTTTCTGTACATGGTGATACTAAACTAGATATTTTCTGTACATGGTGATACTAAACTAGGTATCTCCAGTCACATGCAGCTACTGAAATATTTCTGTTCATCTGATCAACTTTGTAGCTTTACACCACCACAGCATAGACCGGGGTGGGTAAACTTTTTGAATCGTGGGTCACAATGGGATCTTTTAATTTTACAGAAGGGCCGATCATAGAGCTAGCTTATGGGTGGGTTCTTAAAACGAACTAAAATAAATTAAAACTCAATGTAATAAAAACAGGTGACGACCGGGTCAAACAGCCAGCCGTGCCGTACTTGGCTAACGGGCAGTACTTTGCAATTACCTGGCATAAATCAAGTGGCGCTAACATTGTGGGATCAATCACAACCCAAATTCTAAAAGTCTTTCATCAACACTCACACTACACAATTATACCAGAGCCGTTCTGTTTACAGTTGTATGAATATTGAACGCAACTTTTTCCCTTTTACTTTGGTTGATTTCCAGAATAACAATGTAGACGCGACAAAACTATATCAAACAATCATTGCTGGACTTAACTGAGTAGAACTATATCAAACAATCATTGCTGGACTTAACTGAGCAGAACTATATCAAACAATCATTGCTCGACATAACTGAGCAGAACTATATCAAACAATCATTGGTAGACTTAACTGAGCAGAACTTTTTCAAACATAAAACAAACTTTTTCAATTTGTGAGCCGCCCGTAGTTGTTTTATTTTGGACCCTAAGCAGATATCTTTGGTTGCCCTAGGCAAAGACATTGATTGGGATACTCTCTCTTATCACAGGATTTTACAGAAATTAGTAAATAGAGCCCTTTGACTGTAGGACCCTAAACGGGTGCCAAGTTTCTATATCTATCGGAACTTCTAGAGTTGCGCTATGGGAATGTACGAAGCCTCTGACTGGGGGAAAATTGGGGACCTTGTTGTAAGAAAGTTTGACGGCCTTTCTACTAAATCGTATGTCTATATGTTTGTATTTTGAGTATTCATTATTCCCAAGATTGGTATAATACATTAGTACATTAATACATTAGTACATTAGAATACATATTTACATTTTCTGTCGATAACAATTAATGAACTTCGTAAAATATGTCACAACTTGTAATACTATTTTGTATAAAAGTTGTATTAAAAGTCAATATATAGGCCCTAACAAGCCCTGGGCTTCTAATGCTCGATGATCAGTCAGAAATGACCACACCAATGGTCCCAGTATGTTGAGTGTCCTGTCACACCTTGAGTAAACCAACGTCCACCGTGATTGTGTCCAGCAGTGTGTCTGACCACTCGGTGACCAGCAGCTCCATCCTGTCATTGTCCTTGTTCTTGAAGGCCTCGGCAATGAGTCTGGCGGCATCGCTGTGGGACAGGCCGACGGCCGGCTTGCCGTTGACCTCCAGGATCACGTGGCCAACCCTCAACCCGCCGGACTCATAGGCGGAGCCACCAGGCTGAAATAAATGGCGGGAATATCAAACACAAGTGAGATAAATGGGGGGAATATCAAACACAAGTGAGATAAATGGCGGGAATATCAAACACAAGTGAGATAAATGGCGGGAATATCAAACACAAGTGAGATAAATGGCGGGAATATCAAACACAAGTGAGATAAATGGCGGGAATATCAAACACAAGTGAGATAAATGGCGGGAATATCAAACACAAGCGTGATAAATGGCGGGAATATCAAACACAAGTGAGATAAATTGCGGGAATATCAAACACTAACGAAAAACTACAAACTTATATGAAGAACTATAAAAAGCATTCACAATTGTGTGTCAATATATTATAGCAGGACCCTTCTTAGTTTATTTGCGGGGCCCTGAGCAGATTTTGATTTTTATAGAGATATTTGGGGGCCCCAGACCTAGGCAGAAGTATTTGTTGGAATCCTCTTATCAGTGGCGTACGGATAGCACTTTATCTGGTGTCGGATGGCAGCAAAATGTTGGGTGTTCAGTGGAGTGATACCTCAAAATACAAACGTATGAAGTTGTTGGAATCTCAAATCGTTCAAGCTTCGTATTTATTTTTTTCCATTTAAAAATGTCATACATTGAATGAATTTCAACAAAAAAAAAATCAAAATAATTTTCCTCGGCCAAAATGTGAATTCCTTGTATTAAGATACAGCAGTCACACTACCACCACAGTGAGCAGCATCAGACTTGTTTAACTACCTCAGAACTCCAAATCGTCGAAAATATGATGATTTAAAATGGATGAATCCATTGCTGGATCCTTACCAAAACTAGACTATTTATATTATTTTGCAGAAAATACCATGGGCGGTCAGTCAGCATGTGCCAAGTTTAAGTAAAACTGATAGCTCTTAATACGAACTTAATTTGTTTTAAAATCGTTTTAGACCTATCGCTGACCTTCATCAACCATGACTAACTCATTTTTACGCGCCGGCCATATGCGGTAATTTGCGTACTGGCGTAAAGAATCCGACAATTGATTCTATAAATAGTTCGAATTCTAAGTTGTTTAAGTTCCGAATCAGATTTTCCCCCTTTAATCTCGATCTCTCCCCTCCTCACCATGATCCATGATTACTTTTTTTTTTAAAGAAATACATAAATCATGAATAATAATGATCAAAATCATGAAAATGTTTTGTTTTCTATATTTGTTAAGATATATATTAAAAAAACAACAACATATTTTGCTAAATTTACTGCATTTATATGCGATTTTTTTATAGTGAGTGACATCAAAATTAACATTCTAGATCTAGGAATAGTTTGATACAAGTAGTGAAAACACCCCCCCCACATACATACGCACACACCTACATACATACACACAAACATACACACATATACATACACACACATACACATACAC
Source organism: Bulinus truncatus (assembly GCA_021962125.1). Taxonomy (NCBI): domain Eukaryota; kingdom Metazoa; phylum Mollusca; class Gastropoda; family Planorbidae; genus Bulinus; species Bulinus truncatus. Next base: position 846,937 of record JAGDYQ010000278.1, on the reverse strand, counting down.
ACACATACACACAAACATACACACATACACATACATACACACATACACATACATACACATACACACACATACACATACACACATACACACATACACACACACATACATACACACACATACACATACACACACATACACTCAAACATACACACATACACACACATACACATACACACACATACACATACACACACATACACATACATACATACACATACACACACATACACATACATACATACACATACACACACATACACATACACACATACACATACACACACATAGACATAGACATAGACATAGACATACACAGACATAGACATACACACATAGACATACACATAGACATAGACATAGACATACACAGACATAGACATACACACACACACACATACACATACACACATACACATACACACATACACATACACACATATACATACACACATACACATACACACATACACACAAACATACACACATACACATACATACACTCAAACATACACACATACACACACATACACATACACACCACACATACACACACATACACATACACACACACATACACACATACACATACACACATATACACATACACACATACACATACACACATACACATACACACATACACATACACACATACACACAAACATACACACATACACATACATACACTCAAACATACACACATACACACACATACACATACACACCACACATACACACACACACACATACACATACACTATATCTCTTTTAAATACTCTTACAATAAAATTCAATAGTTATTATTTTTTTTTACATTTGTATCCGGGAGGTCATTTTGGGAGGTTATTCGCCTCCGCTCAATCCGCCCCACCCCACCCCCCCTCCAGGCCGAATCTGAAATGACGCCCCTGCCCCAAGGCATCTAAATTCATTTTAAGAAAGTGAGAATAAGTAAGATGACCAGTTCTAACTAAGTAGATGTGCAAATGTAAAAGTATGACTTAAGTCATAATTTAATAGAACTGACCTGAATATTAATGACTTTAGGTAAAGGCTGTCTGGTGTTGGCCCCACCCTCTATGGCCAGACCTAGGGTGGGTTTACTTCTGTAGATGTAGATTACTTCCAGGGGAATCTCCCCATATATCTCCACAGCTTTCGTTTTGATGGACTCAATCTGTAAATAAATACACGTCAGCAGAGAGCAACTCCTTAATAAACAGGTCATAATGCATACATTTCTTGTCGTGGTTGGCATTAAGAATACTGTAGGCCAGGGTTTCCAAAACTTTAGACTTCTGTCTACCCCTTTTTGATTTTCGTAATACTGAGTACCCTTGGTCAAAACCAAAACAACTTGCATATATTGTTCTTACCGTCCTAGTTTCCTCTAATTTCATTGTTCTCGCTTTCGCCGAGCATGTTTACCAAATGTTCTCAGTCCGGTTTAGCGCGTACTTCCACCGAACTCTTCGCGAACCCCCTGGGGTACGTGTACGACACTTTGGGAGACACTGCTTCAGGCCCTCGGGGTCTTACCAAAAAAAAAAAGGCCAGAGTTTGAGAACAACATGGCGATTCATAGCACAACTTTGAGATGACGCAAATTTATTTTAAATAACAGACTTATATATATATGCATGCTCCCTCCATGTCTCTTTGTGGTTGGTTCTTCCATGGCCATTAAAATCTTTATCTTGGTGGGGAGGGGGGGTGGGGCAATGAAAGAAGGGCACTACAAAAACAACAAATTGTCCCATTTCGGGGTGGGGAGCGATTTGTTTTTTTGGGGTTACGTGGTTAAAGCATGGTAGATAGCCGGATACTCATGGTAGATAGCCGGATACTCATGGTAGATAGCCGGATACTCATGGTAGATAGTCGGATACTCATGGTAGATAGCCGGATACTCATGGTAGATAGCCGGATACTCATGGTAGATAGCCGGATACTCATGATGCAGCACGACCTGCATGCTGGTTCGAATCCAGGCGAGTACCAGTCACCTACGTATGTCTCCCGTGGTGCCCCCATGGCTGTTGCACTATCAGTTATGGTGGTGGTGGGGAGGGGGTAGAGGAATGTCACTAGAAAATCCGTCCCATAATGGTTTATGGTATCTAAGGGATAAACTCCTCACAAGACGGCCATTTTAGTAATAACCCACAATTACGAATTTATTTCCCGTGCAATTGTCTAAGATAGCCCAATCGCCACGGACCCATCAATTACACTGACCATTGCACTGGCCGAATTATTATGACAGTCATCCACCAGAGGCATGGCTGAGAGAGGTGCGTCAATGGGGGGGGGGAGGCACTTCGCTACTAGCTAAAGGTGGCATCTGCTGTTCTTTTAGCAATTTCAGAGTCTGCCCCGGGCAGCAATAACCTTAGTTACGTTAGTGGGCATCTCTGATACACACATACGTTACTGCTGACACACAATAATAATACGGTGATGTGGATTCTGATTGGTCGATTGTTCTTCGTGAAATTACCACTTTCAAGCTAGTCTTGCTGACACGTCATTTATAATGTCGGCATTTGAACCAACGGAGACATTTCATTAAGTGCTGACATCAACACATTCGATGCTGGTTCTATTTAATCAGCAAACATGCATATGTCAACATCACTCATATCCATTTTTGTGTGTGCGTTCGCTCCATTCTTTGTTGACATTCAACGATTCATTAATCATCTTCAAATTGTATAAATTTTTGTTGATGTTCGAGAGAAAACCGTCTATCTAATCTATCTATCTATCCATCTATCTATCCATCCATCCATCCATCTTTCCTTCCGTCTATCCATCCATCCATCCATCCATCCATCCATCCATCCATCCATCCATCCATCTATCTATCTATCTATCTAACCTGTCTGTCTATTCATCAGTATGTCTGTCTATCCATCTGTGAGTCTGTCAGTCAGTAAGTCTGTCAGTTTGTCAGTCCGTAAGTCTGTCTGTCTGTCTGATTGTCAATTCAAATGTATAACATTAAATAAAAGACAATATATTTGATCATCTATATTGTATATATATAGCTATATGTGTCTACAGTTAGTCGTTTATCGTAGATAATGTTGTCAGATATATTTATTTATATATAATTGTATTCAAGGCCGTAGCCAGAATTTTGTTGGGGGGGGGGGGCTGTCTGTGCGGTTTTGGGGGGGGGGGGCTGTTTTTTATAAGAAAAAATTGGAACGCAATGATAAAGAAGTATATTTTATAATAGAATTTAATTTTTTAGAATTAATTGGGGGGGGGCGCTGCATCCCCCTAGCGCCCCCCCCCCCCACCGGCTACGGCCTTGATTGTATTGCTGTATGTATCTTTGAAAATCTATTTAGAGATAGACACACATTCAAGCTCTATTTAGCTCTAAATATATGACATATATTAAGGAGGCAAAATTGTCATTTATTTGTATTATGTTTCCACTGTTGTTCACTATATAGACTGATTAACTACGTCGCGACCCGCAGAATTATTTTTTACTATACCAAAAAAAAACCGGAAATATGGCTTTCATTGGCCTTACATGTGGCCTGCTCTGATACTGATATTTGAATGTTGTTTACCTTTATTTGGTCATCTATAACAGCCAGTTCCACAGGTGTATATACTGCAGGTCTGGGCAGTCGGAAACCTTTATGACCAAGGCATCCATCCATGTTTTATCCAAAGGATGGAAAAAATGTAGTCCAGTAGTGTTTTTTTTTTTTACAACACTTGTAACATCTATATTTTCACATGTTCGCCATTTCGAACTAGAACTATACAAGCTAGCAACCACTGACAATTTTAGATATAATCATAGAGTATTAATAATTATTCCTTAGGTATATCCTTTCAGATCAGCAACTTTGAAATATACAGCGCCTGAATAATGAAATAGCTTGAAGTTATATCTGTAAGCAATGAGGCAGTGACGTATTAAATCCATAGCGGGAGTTGAGCAATGGCGTCATTAGTCCTTCTTGACGTAAATTTCATATTTCAATATAGGCTATGTTATTTGTTTATAGTTTTAGCTTCACCATCGCCTTCAAACCATCTTATGGTTCTAGTCAATGACACACTCACAGTCACCATGCTGTTGATTTTCCAACGGAAGATTCGATTTTGCTGTACTATGTGTGGGTTTGTTCTTCTCTCCCCTTCTCTGTACACACTTGACAGGTAGATAACTCAGTCTCTAAATGATCGTGGTTGTCTCTCTTAGCTCAAGAATAATAACCTAGAATGGCATCCATTGTTTTTCTTTTAGTTTGTACAACACAGAAATGTCATCTGATACATCGCTTTTGTCTCGCCGTATAATGATTTAAATATTTTGATAAACAATCAACACAAAGCAATGGTGATTTCATTCTGTATTTTTTGTCTTTTTAGTTGGCACTTAATTTTAAAAAGTTTGTTTAATTTTTGTGATATTTAAGTGATATTATTATTTTTTTTTTCTGAAATACATTAGAGAGAGATGATAATTTGTCTTAAAATAGTCTATGCCCAGTGACGCCACTGTCTATGCCGATATATATTTGAATTTTTTTTCAGCGCGTTAATATTTATATTTGATTTAAATGTCCAACTTTAGCTAAAACATAATCTCAAAGAATCAGCTATCTGAATTTTACGATTAAATAACCATGTGACATCTGCTTCACTGGTGTATGTCGGTACACTACTGACACACATACACACACAAATATATGTGACAGACATAATTATATCCTCACACACACACACACACACACAAACACATGAAAACACGTAGTGAGTACCACAATAAGTACATCCGTAAATCACAGGTGGAAAAAACACAAACAGGACAATGCAGTACTATGCCAGTAGAAAAATAATACCTCTCACGCGCGCATGCACGCACATACAATACCTCAGAGACTAAACTGTCGTTGAGCGGATTATTGAACCTCACGTGTCTGGGGGAGGGGGTGACGGTGTGTGTGTGGGGGGGGGGGCGGGGGAAGGATATAATTGGTATCGATTGCAGGGGCGCGGCTTAATTATCTACGAGTGATGGGGTCACGTGGGGGGAGGAGGGGAGTAGTGCTTCAAGCTAGATACTTATAAACAATTCATGGAACAGAATATTAAATGCAAATATATATATATATATATAAGACGATTGATTTAAATGGATTGTGGAAGATGTGGGAAGAAAGAGAGAGAGAGGGAGAGAGAGAGAGTGAAAAAAAGAGAGAGAGAGAGAGAGAGAGAAAGAGAGAGAGAGAGAGAATTAGCAAGGGAAGATAACCTGAATGTAATTATAAATAAACTAGTTGTCTACTACTGGAGCAATATGGAAGTCAAGTTTTACCGTTGACCTGATGAAAAATGACTTTTAAAAGTTAATACAGATTCAAATGTGAAGGGTCGGCAAATGGTGAGAAGGCATACCACAGGTTATATGTATTGACGTACTGCGTGACAGACAATCGCGTGTGCTTGGCTGTGTATTGAACAGCGCCGATTTCGCAGTGGGTGACGTTTAACACAGACACCAGTGACGTAGTCATGTGTGTGTAGATAGTTTTCAATGTATCATTTTGTTATGAAATCTATTTAATGGCAAGAAAATAATAGTTTTTTTTTTGTTAGTTTTCGCATCAAATCACTAGATTTTTTTTTTTAATAGAAGTTAGTACCTAATTATCTGGAGATGTTTCGTCTTCGGGACTTTTTATTTCTTTATTTGAACATATTTCTATTTCTCCAATGTTTCGGGGGGGGGGGGGTCAAACGGCGAGTGCTCACTGAGAGCATACAAAAATAAACATAAAAAAGCAACAACGACCAAATAACGGAGATTGTCTGAGTAAATTTATTACAAAAAAAACAAAAAAAAAACTAATTTTAATGTTTTTTTTAATAGCTAGATTTATTTGAAACTAAAAATTATTAAGCTGAGCTAGAAAAAACAAGCAATTAAGCCTGTTCCATTCTGGACACAGGACGTGTTAGCGCATTTTCATGTTATGTATCAGTACGTATGCTATCTTTCAGTAAATATTTGTAAATTTTGGAAATGTTTATAAATTCAATTGTGTAATGCATATATCTGTAAAAAAAAAATTATAAAGACGTTTCTTTATATTTGAAAAAAAATTATTTTCTCTTAAATCTAACTACAAGTGGTTTGTGGTCACTGAAATAGGACTCATAATTGAAAATATTCGAAATTATAGTCATTTAATCGTCCGAAAACTCCGTCAATTGTTGCATAGCTCTGATACTTTCAATTAAACTCAGAACACAAGCTTACTATTTCATTTGATGAGTTTCTTAATAAATCTTGGTGAAACTACGTGCTGTAGTATTTCGCACCAAATGAACGGGCTATTGAACGTACAAGGTGTATATATAATATATAAGCCCATTAGGAGCCCTGAAGCCCGGCCCTCAGAGGTCCTATCGCGAAATGAACTTTTGATGTACACATGGCAGGCCAAGACCTACAAAATGATATATACATCATGGGTCTAGGACTTATAGTTGCTGAGATATAGCGCTCCTTTATTAATATAGCTTATATAGTAAAAAACGGTACTAAGGCCCCTTTTACGGCCCTGAGAGGTCAGATCGCAAAATGGAAAAAAGTCATTTCTTGGCAGGCCAAGACCTACAAAATGATACATACATCATGGGTCTAGGACTTATGGTTGTTGAGATCTAGGGTGATGACGGACGGACGGACAGACAGACAAAACGGGGACAATAGAGCATTTTTTTTTCGAAAATGCTCTAAAAAAGAATTTGCAATGTTATACACACAACCGTGCTTGAGCACTAAAACACACACAAGCACGCGCGCACTCACATTGCCAAGACGAACCGGATTTAAAGAAGTTTCATCTGAGTTGTTAAATCAGGGGTAATTCACATCTAGTTAAGGTGCAGTGCCGGCCCTAACAATTGCGGGGCCCAGTCTGGGTAGGGATAGGGGCAATGAGTGTAAATTAAGATTTTATATTAGAAAATAAATTCGTATTTGTATTTTATTCATTCTTTACTAAATGCAAAATCACGATTAAATTAACTTTACTTTACGAGCCTTGCGTGTGGCGAAGTCATACAGTATATCATCAAAATTCTGTTTCCTACATACAGTGGCTCAACCGGGGGGGGGGATTCAAGCCCTAACCCCAGACCAAATCATCATACATATTTTACTATATAAACTGTCTTTTTTCTATATGTGAGCCCCCTCCCCCCAGCATTTTTTGCTGATTGCGCCACTGCCTACATAGATCACGCTCAATAGCAGGAATTGACAAATAGTTTCACTTGAAACAACAACGTAATAGATAAAAAAAACACTGTATAAACATAAAAACAGAATAAACACGCTGACCTATACATGATTATAAGTTATAATGGTTTAATTTAGTAATTTACACAGGTCTAGAATTAGCTCGAGCCTATGAAAGTGTGGGGCCCACTGCGGTCGCATAGGTTGCAGTGTCTTAATGCCGGCCCTGTTAGGGTGGTTATCTTTATTCAACGGCCCTTTACCCCGCCCAACAAAAGTTAGATATTTATTTATAGCTGAGTGAGTTCAGGGCATTGATCCAAAATCGCCCGGTAGTTTCGTACATTTGCACATAATAATTCAAAGTAACACAATTATAAACTGTATTGCTTCATTCACTAAAATCTGTGAGTTTTGTCAAGGTTACAGTCAAAATAGTGTTCACGAAGGGTTAAAAATATTGCCTAGAGAGTTACATAATTTAACAATACAATTAAAGTTACATGGTTATAAATTTCAATTATTAAAATATTTTAAACTGCATTGTTCTATTTAACGGAGAAGAGTTTTGCTATCCCAATGAAACAGTGATTAACTTAATTAATTCACTCACGTTTGTGATAAACATGGGTTTGGGCTGTGGGCTGTTCTGTTGCATTTTATATACAATAGTATTAAAATACCATTAGTATAATACAAATTGTATAAAAGACATTTAGTATAAAATATCAGTATCATAACGCTATTAATGACATAATTAAACTAATAATTTTAATTAAACTAATAATTTAAACATCAATAATATGAAAATACCATTTGGATAAAATCACAACAAATATAAAAATGCCAATAGTTTAAAATAAAATTATTAGCCTTTTTTAATGAGTGAATTATTTAATATGAAATACTCAAAATTTGTGATACTGATTCTCTGACTATGCTTTGTTGATTTACATTTAGATTGTAGAAAATACCTTTCATTTTGAATTGATTTATAAATATATATGTAGGTCAAATGGTGGCCTTTGTGGTGCTGTGTTAAATAATTTAACAATGAATAAATCTAAAAGTGCATACAAAGTCTATGATATTTTTATGTGAATATTGTGTCATTGCATTAATACAAGAAATACGATTTGGCGATCACGCTTTTATTTAGTGAATTTGATTTTGATCAATATTTGTAGGATCGAAGCCTATTGTTAATTCAATAATCAATTGTTTTTTTTTACTTAAGTACAAATCAATACAATTCTTTTTTCTTTGATTAATTTTTTTCTTTAGTGTTGAAACAATGAAATCCCTACCTCAATAATCAACTCTCTATACATACATATTACACTGATATCAACTCTCTAAACATACATATTACACTGATATCAACTCTCTATACATACATATTACACTGATATCAACTCTCTATACATACATATTACACTGATATCAACTCTCTATACATACATATTACACTGATATCAACTCTCTATACATGCATATTACACTGATATCAACTCTCTATACATACATATTACACTGACATCAATTCTCTATACATACATATTACACTGATATCAACTCTCTATACATATATATTACACTGATATCAAGAATAGAAAAAATACTAAATCTATTTACTTGTAGAGTTGTCTCATCTGGTCCATCTATTGTTGGCTCTAACCCAGGAGTGCAAAACCTTTTCAACCTTAACGGCCTCACCACTGAAAGTTCTATTCTAGGTTAAGATGGCCACCAGACTCATTTTCATCTGAATATTTATGAAGAAATATGTTGTTGTGTTTTTTTCGGCTGCCACCAACCACCTCTAACCCTGCACTTGTCGGTAAGTTTTGAGAAATACAATTCTTCTATATGGAGTCCATCAAGTGCTACCGTTAGTTTCATTAATTCGATTTAGCTGTAGCAGTAAGGCTACTTGTCTTTCTTGTTTTGTGTGTGTGTGTTGTGTGTGTGTGTTAAATTCAGCACAAAATATGTTCCACACTGTCGATGCACTACGGCTAAATACATTAACGGTCGATGCACTACGGCTATTTACATTAACGGTCTTAAGACAAAAGTGTGATCGCCAAAAGAAAGGACTCAAAAAATTCTACAAAAAAGCTCAAACACATCAGACGCTAGAGTTTCAAAGTAATTCTTAAGTCAATGTAATGAATTTCACTCGGTTTGATAATTGAATGTTACGGTGTTAGGATTTCTAAAGAGAATGAGGGGGGCACTTTAAGAGTCCGACCCGGTGGAACAAAAGCTATTTTCGCCACTGCAATGGAGCGTATCTTTGTATGAATATTGACTAAATGCACAATCATAGATAGAACTAAACTAGGAACACAGGCTTACACAAATAAAGGTAAGACAACTCACCGGCTGGTTGATGCGAGTTGTAGAGTTACTTCCCACAGTAATCCTTGTAACGTTGGTCTGCTGAACTTCCACGACACGGCCGGTGGCGCCGTCACTGACAGCAGCTAGGATAGGGGGCTCCATCTTGTTTCTTATTGATACATTTGTAAATGAAGGATTTAGTGGTAACTTCTTGATTCTAACAGATACATTAGTAATTGAAGGATTTAGTGGTAACTTCTTGGTTCTAATAGGTAAATTTGTAAATGAAGGATTTAGTGGTAACTTCTTGATTTTAACAGATACATTAGTAAATGAAGGATTTAGTGGTAACTTCTTGATTCTAACAGATACATTAGTAATTGAAGGATTTAGTGGTAACTTCTTGGTTCTAATAGGTAAATTTGTAAATGAAGGATTTAGTGGTAACTTCTTGATTTTAACAGATACATTAGTAAATGAAGGATTTAGTGGTAACTTCTTGATTCTAACAGATACATTAGTAAATGAAGGATTTAGTGGTAACTTCTTGATTCTAACAGATACATTAGTAAATGAAGGATTTAGTGGTAACTTCTTGGTTCTAATAGGTACATTTGTAAATGAAGGATTTAGTGGTAACTTCTTGATTCTAACAGATACATTAGTAAATGAAGGATTTAGTGGTAACTTCTTGGTTCTAATAGATACATTAGTAGTTGAAGGATTTAGTGGTAATTTCTTGGTTTTAATAGATACATTTTTAAACGAAGGATTTAGTGGTAACTTCTTGGTTCTAATAGATACATTTTTAAACGAAGGATTTAGTGGTAACTTATTGGTTCTAATAGGTACATTTTTAAACGAAGGATTTAGTGGTAACTTATTGGTTCTAATAGGTACATTTTTA